>JAHUXG010027547.1:0-57740 GCA_020740815.1 Sciurus niger | reverse complement strand
ATGAAATAGAAGAGTCATCAAAAGCCTACCAACAAAGTAAAGTCCAGGACCAGATGGGTTCTCAGCCGAGTTCTACAAAACCTTTAAAGAAGAGCTCATTCCAATACTCCTCAAACTATTCCATGAAATAGAAGAGGAGGGAACCCTCCCAAACTCGTTCTATGAAGCCAATATCACCCTGATACCTAAACCAGACAGAGCCACATCGAGGAAAGAAAATTTCAGACCAATATCCTTAATGAACATCGACGCAAAAATTCTCAACAAAATTTTAGCAAATCGCATACAAAAACATATTAAAAAGATAGTGCCCCATGATCAAGTGGGTTTCATCCCAGGGATGCAAGGTTGGTTCAACATCAGAAAATCAATAAATGTAATTCACCATATCAATAGACTTAAAGTCAAGAATCACATGATTATTTCAATAGATGCAGAAAAGCATTTGATAAAATACAGCACCCCTTCATGCTCAAAACACTAGAAAAAATAGGGATAGTGGGAACATTCCTTAACATTGTAAAGGCCATCTATGCTAAGCCCATGGCTAATATCATTCTAAATGGTGGAAAACTGAAAGCATTCCCCCTAAAAACTGGAACAAGGCAGGGATGCCCTCTTTCACCACTTCTATTCAATATCGTCCTTGAAACTCTAGCCAGAGCAATTAGACAGACCAAAGAAATTAAAGGATACGAATAGGAAAAGAAGAACTCAAACTATCCCTATTTGCTGATGATATGATGGTATACTTAGAGGAACCAGGAAATTCCACCAGAAAACTTTTAGATCTCATAAGTGAATTCAGTAAGTAGCGGGATATAAGATCAATGCACATAAATCTAAGGCATTTTTATACATAAGCGATGAATCTTCAGAAAGAGGAATTAGGAAAACTACCCCATTCACAATAGCTTCGAAAAAAATAAAATACTTGGGAATCAATCTCACAAAAGAGGTGAAAGACCTCTACAATGAGAACTACAGAACACTAAAGAACGAAATTAAAGAAAACCTTAGAAGATGGAAAGATCTCCCATGTTCCTGGATAGGCAGAATTAATATTGTCAAAATGGCTATACTACCTAAAGTGATATACAGATTCAATGCAATTCCAATTAAAATCCCAATGATGTACCTTGCAGAAATAGAGCAAGCAATTATGAAATTCATCTGGAAGGATAAAAAACCTAGAATAGCTAAAGCAATCCTCAGTAGCAAGAGCGAAGCAGGGGGTATTGCAATACCAGATCTTCAACTCTACTACAAAGCAATAGTACCAAAAACGGCATGGTATTGGTACCAAAATAGACAGGTAGATCAATGGTACAGAATAGAGGACATGGACACAAACCCAAATCAATACAATTTTCTCATACTAGACAAAGGGGCCAAAAATATGCAATGGAGAAAAGATAGCCTCTTCAACAAATGGTGCTGGGAGAATTGGAAATCCATATGCAACAGAATGAAACTAAACCCATATCTCTCACCATGCACGAAACTAAACTCAAAATGGATTAAGGATCTCGGAATCAGACCAGAGACCTTGCATCTTATAGAAGAAAAAGTAGGTCCAGAGCTGCAACATGTCGGCTTAGGACCAGACTTCCTCAACAGGACTCCCATAGCACAAGAAATAAAAGCAAGAATTAATAACTGGGATAGATTCAAACTAAAAAGCTTTCTCTCAGCAAAGGAAACTATCAGCAATGCGAAGAAAGAGCCTACAGAGTGGGCGAAAATCTTTGCCAATCATACTTCAGATAGAGCGCTAATCTCCAGAATCTATAAAGAACTCAAAAAACTCTACACCAAGAATGTAAATAATCCAACTGACAAATGGGCTAAGGAAATGAATAGACACTTCACCGAAGAAGATATACAAGCAATCAACAAACATATGGAAAAATGTTCAACATCTCTAGTAATAAGAGAAATGCAAATCAAAACCACCCTAAGATTCCATCTCACCCCAATTAGAATGGCAATTATCAAGAATACAAGCAACAACAGGTGTTGGCGAGGATGTGGGGAGAAAGGTACACTCTTACATTGCTGGTGGGGCTGCAAATTAGTGCAGCCACTCTGGAAAGCAGTGTGGACATTCCTTAGAAAACTTGGAATGGAACCACCATTTGACCCAGCTATCCCACTCCTTGGCCTATACCCAAAGGACTTAAAATCAGCATATTACAGAGATACAGCCACATCAATGTCATAGCTGCTCAGTTCACAATAGCCAGATTGTGGAACCAACCTAGATGTCCTTCAATTGATGAATGGATAAAGAAAATGTGGTATATATATACAATGGAATATTACTCAGCCATAAAGAACGATAAAATTATGGCATTTACAGGCAAATGGGTGAAACTGGAGAATATCATGCTAAGTGAGATAAGCCAATCTCAAAAACCCAAAGGAAGAATGATATCGCTAATAAGTGGATGATGACACATAATGGGGGTGGGAAGGGTTAGTGTTGGGGTTGGAGTTGGGTTTAGGGAGGGGGGCAGGAATGGAGGAAGGAAGGACTGTATAGATGGAGGGGAAGGGTGGGAGGGGAGGGGGGAAGGGGAAAAAATGGCAGAATGAATCAAACAACATTACCCTATGTAAATTTATGATTACACAAATGGTATGCCTTTACGCCATGTACAGACAGAGAAACAACATGTATCCCATTTGTTTACAATTTTATAATAAAAATGAATAAATAAATAAAAATAAAAATAAAAATAAAAAAATAAAAAAAAAAATTTTTTTAAAAATTTGTCCTAATTTGTTGTACATAACAGTAGAATGCATTTATACATTTTGATAGATCATACATAAATGGAGTGTAATCTCTTATTTTTCTGATTATACATATTGTAGGATCACATCAGTCCAAAAGTGTATATATATATATATATATATTTAATATATATATATATATCTTTTTTTCAGAAAGTATACATGTATACATGTTTTTTTAAAAATATTAGTGTCTTGTGGATATACATGTTGGTGAGATTCACTGTGGTGTGTTCATATATGTACATAGAAAAGTTAGGTCAGATTCATTTCATAGACTTTCCCTATCCCATCTCTCCTCCCTTCCTATCATTCCCCTTTGTTTATTCCTCTGATCTCACTTTCATTATGTTTTTTATCTGCCCCCCCCCACTTATTTTGGATTAGCTTCTATTATGTTCTCATCCTTCAGAAATCAGGTTTGATGAATGCCCTCAGGTCAGAAAGCTGGGGCCTTGGATCACTTAGGAGTTGCTTTCCCTAGCAAACATTGTGCAAATACCTTTTGCACTTACGATTTGGCTGAGCTATAGGTACTTCCAGGTAAACTACATCAGGCAGGTGTTTTCTGGGCAATGTTTCCCCTAGGTTTTCCCCCATCACTAGCTTTCTTGTAGTCAAAACTGGGTGATTTGTCCCAGTGCCAAACCCATCTGCACACATAGGACAGTTTTCCTTTACAACTCCCAAATTGATCTGAACAAATCTGCTCAAGTCCTTGTTTCTGGACACAGACCTCCTATGCCAGGTTTCTGCCTGGAGCACATTTTTACTTCCAAGTTATAAACCCTGAAAAATTGGTTTCATGATGGAAAGGCTGACAGAGTTTCAGCCACAGATACTCAAGCAGTCACCAGCCTCATACTGCCAAAGATATTTATTATTATTTCCTCAAATAGTCACTATTTAATACCTGTCACCTTTTCTTTCTTTCTCTCTTCTCTCTCTCTCTCTCTCTCTCTCTCTCTCTCTCTTTCTTTTCTCTTACAAATATCAAGACTAGTCTTGGTTGCAAACTATCTAGATTGTTCATGATGACTTGCTCCAGAGAGGCAGGTTTTCAGAGACAGTCATGCAGTGGGGGTTGCTGCACTGATCTCTCTCAGTGGAGAAAGGTGCAGCCACTGTATCCAAGTTGTGATACAGTATGTGGCAACATATGTTCTGCTCTCAGACAATGCTTACAAAAGCTCAGGGGAGCACAGCAGAACTGTCCAGTATGGTCTTCTCTTGGAGGGCAAGTCCGAAGGGTTGAATCCCCAAGACCTCTCCACAAACTTTGTTGCACATTTGTTGCCTGGTGTTATTTCAGTGATTGATGTGAATAAAGTTGCAGCCTGGCTCCTGAAATCTGGTTGGAGATGACTTCCTCCCCTGAGAAACATCTATAGGACTGCTTGGAACAATATTAGAAAATTGATTGTTTAAAATGTATTAACCCAAACCTTTCCCCAGTCCTCTCCAAAACCCAGCACAGATGGCCACTTTGTATCTTTGTTTACATATTCTGATATAATTGTCCCTTTGCCTTTCCACACTCCCTGCACCCACATACCCACATGCATTCCCCCAAAGGCTGGTTTCTCTAAAGCTTGAGTCTCACCTAGAAACATGCGAGGTTGTGGAAACTTCTATTGTCTTTCTTTCAGTATAGGATTAGATGGCCTCCCTTTTGTGCTCCCAACTGCTGCTCAAAGTATACCTTCATTCCACATTTATGTCCTCCCTCCCATGGAAAACTTGCTCTATGCCTTTTGTGGTTATGTTCCTTTTGTGCTAGGCTAACTTTCCACCCAGAGTCATATTGGGCCCAGGCCTGCAACAGACACGGAGAGCCTTGTGCTCTAGTGCCCACTTAGATGCCAGACACACAGGAGCTCACTTAGCCATCTCGACCTGACTTTCTTTAAGAAAACAGTAGCAGGAACTATTATAGATATTAAGTAGTTATTTAGAAATGGCTTCTGGATGCTTTGCTGTAAAAACTAATTTGAAATACAATTGATTTGTGAGAAGAGCTGCTTGCCATGTGGGTGAATTTGGTTGAGTCCATTTATATCCAAACAGCAGTGTCTGAGAATTCCAGGAAAGGTCAATTGCCCCATGCCTACCTTTGCCCCAGGTGTCCCTCTGGGAAGACAAGGGAGAGTTTGCTCAAACCTGTGTCCCATTTCAGTGCCCCTTGAGTCAGTACTAGGAGGTGCTAATAGGTACATCAGTACTTCCTTGAAATCCAGTTAAAACACCCATTGGCTCCTGAAAGAATTAGTTAGCTCTTGGTTTGTCTCTGCCAGAATTCTTTTAGACTGGAGGTGTATTGAGTCATGCCCTCAGGGGCTTAAGAACAGCCTGTGGCAGGAGGGCATCCTTTGGCCTCCCCTAACCCTGCCTAGAACAGAGGCTTGGCCCACTAGATTTTCTGGGCATCAGGATCCAGACCTTCTATAGTTCCTCTTACATACTTACCAGTGCTTATATCAAAACTGCAGGCATCTACAGGCTTGCTAATTTAGGTCCCCATTACTATTCCTGGAGACCTGGTCTTTCTGTTTAGCTCCTTACATCTTTTTTCTTATCACATTTTCATGAAGATGTTCATAGTTTTTTTTTTAGGCCCTCTGTGCCTAGAGCTGACTCTAACCCAAATTATAAGAAGACCACATTTATCTCTCATCTTCCAGAACTCCGCTTCCTGCCCATGTCTTTAACTCTTGCTCAAGGTCCTGGGGAGAATCTGATGTCAATTAGATCTCAGTGTGAAACTCTACAGTAGGATTCTAGGTGCTGATTTCAAAGTGATGGTAGTGCCTGCAATCTCAAAAGTAGAAAGCAGCTGTCAGTCTGCAAACACCTCAAGCAGCAGGTAGCAAACCCATAACCCCTTCCTTCCACCTGACTGCTCCTACTGCTCCATGCAGCTGTTCTGATTGGGGTCACGAATACGAAGTGTACAGCAACTCATCAGGCAGCAAGGTTGAGGTGGGTTGGGGTCCTATGTGAGCTGGAACTCTATGCCCAGCATCCCAAGGAAGTTTGGGGTTCTGTGTTAGCTAAGATCCTGTTTCTAGCAGGACAAAACTCACATCTGATCAAAAGGAAATGATATCAGTTTGATTCATAGCCAGGATCCATTAGAGCAACACAATTTATTTTCAATAGTTGTACAAGTTCTGTTCACAGTGTACTCAACAGTTTGCTGCTTCCTCAACTTGACAGGGGTGGGCTGTTGAATCAATTTAAAAATAAAATTACCTTGAGTTTACATTGTACTTTAGTGACCTTTCCTTGTAAGGTACTGTGTGCAAACAGATCTCAAAACCCCTTTGAAGCAATTTCCTACCACCCTGGCAGCAAAAGTCTCTATTGTTTCCTTAAAGAGGCAAGGAACACGAAAATAGGAGTCCGATGATCACTTCTGGCCTGATTCCTTCAATATTCAAAGTCTCAGTTTTCCTCATCTGCAAAATGAGGGCTGCTGAAATGAAATAGTCTTGTAGAGACTTTTATTTGAATGAAATTGAGGAAATTTTAAAGATAAACAGAAATATAATAGAATTTTCCCTCACTCTCTATATATTCCTAAATATTAAATTATTAAGTTAAGCACACTAAATTGAATGCACTTGTATTTAGATTTTTGACATTATATTCAAGCATCTGTAGGAGTCAAAGGAAATTAAATAAGTGTAGCTACTGAATTAAGTCAATAGAGAGCAGTATGGCAATGCCACCTGCCCAGTCTAAAAGGTAATCAATTCTTTTTTTTTTTTTTTAATGCCATCAGACTGGATTCAAAAAGTCACTATGTTATGACTCCATCTACATAATGATTTTAGGGTATGCTTGCTGTTTCCTCTATCCTACCTATCTTACTCTTAGAATTTGTTTTAAGGTCATATTATCTCTTAGCAGATCAAAATTACATATGAGATACTGAGTTTAAATCCAGGAAGTGTGAAGAAAAAACAAAAAAATTCTTCCAGAGGGGCTGTTTAGCATAGATGTAAAAAATAAGTATGAATTCATATTAAAAGTGCATCAAAGGCATTCCTTCCTGATTGTATGAATAAGTAATAATTAATTTCACTATAATGTATAATTGTAATTTGCCAATAAAAAACAGGCTTTCCTTCTTGCTGGCCTTTATGGAAAGGGGCGTCCTTGTACTCGGACACATCTGTGTTATAATGTTCACTGTGGGGCTGGGCTGGAGAAGCCTGATACTCTCCTGCATGTGTTGGCTTTTAGAATACAATAACAGTTTCCAAGTTAATATGACTCTGCTTTGCTGTTTTCCTTTCTGGGCACCCTGGAATCCACAGGGACCACACAACGGCAGGGATGGCCTTGGGTCAATGTTCCAAACACCTCACAGGGTATATCCACGGATATATTGTTCTCTCATTTAGACTCCTCCTGTTCTTTCATTTCCACAAGGGCAGTAGCAAAGGTCAAGCTCTTTTATTGTTTTCTAAAGTCCACCTTCCCTTAGATTATGAAGTTACCAAATCTTATATTTTTTCTGACTTTATGCCCTCCCTCAAAGTCTTTTTCTTATCTCCTCTTGGTCCTTGTGGTCCAAAAAAGACATGGGGTCTACAACAAGCAAAAGGCAGTGGAGAAGGTTTCAGGCATCCAGGAGACTTTTGGCTAAGTCTCTCTGTTTCTTTATATGGTAGGCCTGGTCTGGGTAGACTCCAGCTTGAGAATGAGGATATGGTTTGCATCACAAATTGTATTTTGTTTTTTCACTATCAATTCCATCTAACTTATCTCAGGAAAGTTCGTGAATGGTGGATGTATACAAAAGAGTTACTCAAATGAGTCTGGAGAACAAGAGCAGCTAATACCCTGATATATTCTGGACACACATTTTCTACCACGCCCCATGAGTGGGCAATTTTTTCACAGTTGAGGCATTTAAAAATAAATTAATTAAAAGATAAAAGAAAAGAGAAAAAGGAAAATAAAAAAAAAGGAAAGAAAAAAAAATGGAAAGAATCAGATATGGACTAGGCTAGTGGTTTTACCATACTGCTCTCTACTGGCTTAGTTCAGTAGCTACAGTATTTACATTTTCTTTCAACTCCTGCAGACATTTGAATATAACTGTGTTGAGAATCTAACTACAAGTATCAGGACATCCAAATCAGTGTACTTACATTAATAATTTAATATTTAGGAATACATGTAGGGTGAGGGAGAGCTTTCAGCTGCCCCTCCTCCCAGGTAGACTCCTGCTGGAATATGACATTAATGTTTGCAGGTACAGAGACTGTGTACTTTACCATCGACTCTATCTAAAATATCTCAATAAAGTTCAAATGGTTGAAATGCTCAGTTATGGACCAAACACTATATGTCCATAAATAGGGAGGTAAAAAGCCCAATAGGACTGTGTCCCATTAGGGTGGAATCTTAAATTGGAAGTCCTCCTGCAGGCACAACTGAAAGGAACATTTTCCAAGGAGTGGTCAGGTAGAGATTAACTTCTGCAGATGGTCTCCAGTCATGTTCCCCTTGCCCCTGTCCTAAAAGGAAAAGAACTATGGAGTGCAAGGGTGGCCAAAGTAGACCAGTGTTCCCTACCCTGAAGTCAGCTGTATACCATAAAGTTGTAGTGCCACCAAGCATGGTGGCACACACCCATAATCCCAGTGATTTGGGAGACTGAGGCAGGAGGATTGTAAATTTGAGGACAATCTCAGCAATTTAGTGAAGCCTGAAAAATTTAGCCAGACCCTGTCTCAAAATAAAAATACACAAAAGGGCTGAGGATGTGGCTCAGTGGCTGAGTAACCCTGTGTTCAATCCCTGAAACAAGAAAAACAAATTCCTATAATGTCTAAGATGAAGCTGGAGTGCAAAGGCAGCTAACACTGTGGGCACACAGCAATTTCCACTGTGAGGAGGCAAAATTATCAGATGAGTAATAGCCCGAAGTCAATAAAGTAGTTTTTTTCAAAGACCACAGTGCTAGCTAGCCAGGAGGGTTTGGATTGGGCTACTAGATCATAATGCATTACATTAAGTTGGGATGGAAGATGAGAAGGACTTGAAGTGGGTGGGCTGTTCTTGGCAAAGGGATGGGAGCAGAAGTATGTTAGGAGGGGAAGGTGAGTGAATAAGCTGGTTACTGGATGGGAGAGGGGTGCTTTGGGTGGTGATGGGAGACCAGAATACCCTATTCATATTATATGTGTACATGCATGCATGTGTACACACATTCATGCACCCCTACCACAGGAAGTGTGCAAGCAGTCGTCACCTTGATTTGGTATATAGATCCCAATAGTACAGAAACTGCCTTCACCCCAAGAAAGATAGCCTTTTGAGCCCATCCTTTTTCATTGCATTTCCTTGCCTTCCAGCAAGTATCAGACACCTGCTTAACATTATGCAAGGGTGGCTGTCAGTGAGAGTTGCTCAGACCTGCCAGAGGGGCTCCCTAATGGGAAAGAGAAAACAAAACCTAAGCCTTAAAAATAGAGCTGTCCACTGATGGAATTCTCTCCCACTGCCATGACCAAATATTTAGTCACAGGGGAAATGGCTGATCAGACACACTCTCAGCAAGGTCATGGGGTACTCAGCAAAGAAGCACTGAGGCAGATCTATGGCACCTGCTCCCCTCACCCCCAGACCCTTGTAAGCCCCATAAAAGAGGGAGGCTGGATCACTTTTGTGACAATCTGTAACCACAAAGCATACATTTGCTTTTATTATGCTGGATACCAGCCTGGCCCTGAAGTCTGTTGCTTGCACAGACAACATTCATTCATTCAGACACAAATGAGATCAATTCTTATCCGACTCACAGGTCAATAGGATTTGGGGAAGCCACAAAGTCCTAGAGATTACATTATTTTAAAGACTGCAGAGTTAAATACAATGAAGTCTAAAATAGGGGGATTATTTGGCTGTCACACAGATGTCTGCCTCTGGAAAAATAAAAAGTCTCCTTCCCAGTGCTGCCTACCCTGAGTTCTTCTGGTGTTTTACTTTCCAACTGCCCACTCCCAAGACAGATTTGGAGTTCCAGTTCTCTTATAAACTACATGCATGGAATCCTCAGCTGCTCCAATGCCTGGAAAAAACAAAGGCTCTATGAAACTCAAGGGAGGAAGAGAGCCAGTGGGGAGTGGTCTTTTTAAACTTTTCACTTGTGCCTGAGAAAGAAAGAGGAATAGATCTGGCCCGACTTCACCCATTGCTCTGAGCCCAGAGTCTTGCCCTCTAGGAATATGTTGCTGCTTCTTTTGACCCCTGGGCACTGCCTCAGCTGACACCCTTTCTGACTTTCTATCTTCTTCTCTGGATACCCTCAAAGACCCTCCCTTGCACTGTTCTGAGTTTGTCTATGTCCCATTGTGAGTGTCTGCCTTCCTTGCAGGCAGGGGCAGGGAACAGCAGTCTCTCATTCACAAGAATTGAATGGGGATGATTTATCCCTTTGTAAAAAGCCAGTACGCAGATGGAATAAGAGCTGGTCCCCAAATTTGATTTCAAACAGAAGAGTTGGTTTTTACATTGGAAGTCATTTTCAGGGGAGAGATCAGAAAGTGGCTGAGGAAGTGGCTGCTTTATAGAGAAGCAACTGACGTTTCAAAGCAATTAATAATTGTGTTTCCCTAGAGACAGGCTGTGGATAGTGGGGGGAGATGAAACTGTTTCTTTCATTGTTCTTCCTTTACATGGGCATTGGACTGGAACCCTCTGGGCAACTTCTCAACTCAGCATGTCCTGCTGATCTATTAAGTTGAACATTAATCATTAGTAGAGCTCATCTTTCTTCCTTGAATTTAATTTCATTAGTTATACTTTCTTTCCCTGTTAGAACAGTCTCTGATGCATTTGCTTAGAAGGCAAATGAGCTTCAGCCCTGTCCCCATATTGCCTCTCCATTGAAACTTTCCATTTAATGGCAAAGATAATTTCAAAATGTTCAGGTCAGGTTAGATGAATCTTGATGCTGTTAGATGCAGGTCTTTTCTCCTGTACTCTCAGAAACTCTCTCTTAAGAACTCAAGGTCACCATGGTTTCACACCAATGAACAGAACACTTGGACTCTGGGCTCCATTGCTTGTGACAACATGAACAAAATCTCAGAAAGCCATGGGCATAAAGACTCCAGGTTTGCCCAACAGTCTAATATCCTGCCAATCTAGCCTTGGTTTTAGAAACTCATTATGACTTTTCTGGCTTGTAAGTTTTTGTTAATTATTTCCCTGTCTGTAGTCTTTTGCTCTCCCTGCAAAGAGACTACTGCTCTTTGAGTGCAGGGGCTATACGTCATTCATCTTGTTAACTACATTACTGGTTGGTGAATGTTGCTGTGTGTGAAAAAAATTGGATAAATCTGAAAGAAAACCAAAAAGACAATAATGAAGGAAAAAACAAAGCTCCCAATGCCCTTTGTACCTGGATTGTAGCTATAAGACAGTAGGATAGGGGCACAACGTTGCTGCACATTTGAAGCATAGGTTCAACAAGAGGAAGACTTGAGAGTGGGTCATTTCTTTATTCATTTGCTTGTCTACTCATGGTTTAATGCTATTTTGTCAAACTCTATGCCAGATGTGGTATGTGTTCCAAGATGTGCCAGGATGGGAGTCTAGGATATTGCTTAGTGGTAGAACATGTGCTTAGCCTGTTAGAGGCCCTGAGTTCAATCTTCAGCTCCAAAAAAGAAAAGAAAAGAAATACAACAAACTAAGTAACAAAAATAAAACAACACACACACCAATCTCAGGTAGGTATTTTGACCTCCCCGTTCCCTCTTTTCAACTCTTTAAGAAATATTTGAGTGGAGCTGGGAATGTAGCCCAATGGTAAAGCACTTGCCTAGAATTTTCAAAGCTCTGAGTTCCATCTCCACTACCAAAAGAAAGAAAAGAAAAACTGAAATATGTGAGTGCTTGCTGTATATCTGCCCATCTTCCCCAGTGCCAGGTGCTAGGTAGAGTTAAAACAACAACTAGCCAAGTCCTTCTCCTCTGGGGGTCTCCCAGGTAGGGAGGAAACCAACTTAAGCACACTACACATGCAGCTCCATAGATCCACAATCTTAAATGATTAAACCAAAAAGAACAAAGAGCTTGAGAAAGAAAACTAAAGTAGGGAATATCATCACATGGTTTGAGGAGGAAGGGAGAGGGTACTGGACACAGGTGGTGAGAAGGTGCTGGTGGAGGCAAAGGAGCCAACTACTTCACAGTTTTCCAGGAGACAGGATTATGTCATGATAGAGATGCCACTTTAGTGCTTCTGAGATTTAATAGGAACATACTTCAAAAATCCACCAGGAGGAGCTGCAGGATAACTTATTGCTCACAGCAAGTGAAACTATGTTAAATCTGTGATTTATATTGTTAATTGAGGCCTTAAAACTAAGTCGAGTAAAAAACTCCTTCAGACATGAGGCTCACTTCCCATAATAACCTCAAGGGATTTGTCCCAGAACTCTCCTCACCCCAGGGATCCAAGGGCACTCAAGTCCCATATATAAAAGGAATATATATATATATATATATATGCACATAACCTACACACATCTTTAATTTCATTGTTTGTTTGTTTGTTTGATTAATTTTTGCTTTTTACATTGGTGAAATTCACCCAGGCTCTCCTGCATAGTGGGTAAGCACTCTACCATTGAACTACCTTCCCAACCCCATTCTCCTATTTCTTAATGTCATCTCTAGATTATTGAGGATACCTAATATAAAACAAATGTTACAGTTGTTGCACTGTGTTGTTTAGGGGACAATGACAAGAAAAAGTCCATACCTGTTCAGAATAGACATATTTTTGAATATTTTTTGTTTGGTGTAAGATGAATCCACCAGACAGGGCTAGAAGTCCAGAGATAGAGATTCTAGTTCCAGTTCAGCTCTTGCATTTCTTTGTTTCCTACAGCACATATCTTAATACCCAACAATCTGGGTCCTTAGTATGAAAGGAGAGGACAGGGCCAGAATTATCCCTGAGCTTTTCCTGATATGAAATCTTGCCCTCCTTCCTTCTGATAGTACAACCATGACTATAAAGAAGTAACAAGAAGAGGGACTCCTATTCTGAGCCTCCAGGTACTGTTTGCTTCAGGGGATTTGAGAACTTCTCTCAGAGAAACTCATGGCAGTAGAGATCAACAATTCAGCCTACAGTTTCGGAAAATATCCAGAATGTCACTCATGTCTGTTCCATTTATTGTTTCCCACTTGCCTCATCCTCAGTCTATCTTTTTCCTCATTCCATTCCTACTTCAAGTGACAGTAGAGCGACTGTCTTCTTCTCAGAAATCCAGAGCTTAGAATCCAGGTGCAGGTTTTGGCTAGGACTCATTTTGGGGTCTGTTGGGCAAATGACACCCAGGATAGCTTCTAACTCCCCTATGAAACAGAGGTGAAATGAGCCCCCACCAATTTTATGGACTGCAGTCTTCCTCAGGCATAAATAGTTTTGGACTTCTTGACCCTAATAAAACACAATCTATTAATGAAAAAAAAAAAATGAAGACTGCCTTGGATAGTACTTTTCAACCTTCTAAGGTCCCTCTAGGGGTCCATTCCAGGGCATTTCTCCTATACCCATTAGCAATCTTATAAGCTCCAGGAAAACTTGAGAGTGTTTTCTAGGTAGAAGATGAATCATGATATAAAAGGGCATTCATATAGAGAAGAGGCTATTTTCTGTGGAGATTTCCATCATCCAAAGTGTCCTTAGTAGTTTGGCTACCAGTCATTTGACCATCTGACTGAAAAATGTCATTTGGATGACAGGCTGGTTAACTTAATTTACAAGAGAAAATTAATTCATGTCTGATGGCATACAGAGTCAGTTCTAGAGGGACATTTGACAAGTGTTTGATTCACACTTGTGAAGCACAGTCAACAGGTAACTGGTTGGCATGATCATCTAAGCTAAAAGACTTTCAACCAAAGGGAGTCATGGAAGGGTTTTTGCCTGGACTTTGGGGTACAGACATTTATTTACATCTATCCCTTAAAGAGATCTCAGAGACATTGCTTGAGTTGGGGCAGTCAGAGGAGGTAAGGTCCAGCAAGGTCAAATGCACAGTGGAGAGATGTTTGACACATGGTATGTGTACCAGTGAATGCATGCTAAAGAGGTCAAGAAAGGACTGAAGGGCAGGTGCACTGAAGAACAGAATCCAGCCCTTTTTTCTTTGTAGACATTCATTCAGTCATTCAGCTCTTTTTAGGAACCTACTATAGGTCAAAAACTTTGCAGGAGCCTGGCATTATTAAGGCAAGTGTGAATAAAGTCCCTTAATAGGACGACAAAAGCAAACAACTCCTTCTTTTTACAAGTGTTAGAGACTAAATTCACAGGGATGTAATGAAGTAACAGCAACCACAACAAAATCCTCCCTACAAAACAAACAAAAATGTCTTGGTTAATGATACAGCTGCAAGTTCACACAGTTTGACATGCAGGCAATAACAGATTTGCATGTTCAAAAAATTGGCAGGCATTTGTCTGCATTGCTCTCTCTCTCTCTGCTTCCCTTAAAGTTAGCTGTGGTTGAGCAGGATTTCTCCCATCCCTCCAATGTAGTCCTTTTTGATCTGTGAAAAATGAGCCAATATTTCAAGTCAAAGAGTGTAGGGTGTCCCTCCTCGAATTCATTTCTTATGAATAATCACTGTAGCTATGAAGTAGAGCAAAATTGGTGCTGACAGATAAGCAAAATACTGGCACATACCTTGAGCTGTGTTCACATCTCTACATGGACTTGGACTCGGTGAGGCAAGATTTCCAGAATAAAATCAGAATGCCATAAACAGGAGAAGGGTGAATAGATTCTAGATTGGCTACCACAATAATTTCCATAGAGGTATAAATCAGGATTCTTGAGGTATCACCCATTCATAACAGGGTGGAAGCTCCAAAGACAGGAATTAGTACTGAGAAAGAAAAAAGATAAGAGTTCAGGGACAAATAGACAAAATTACGTTTGAGTTTGTAGTCATCTGAAGGATGAGTGCAGGTTAATCATACTGAGGGAGAGAGTGTCACTGTAGATGAAGACGTGAGATCTACACATGTGCATGCAGACCTAGGGATAAGAGTCATGTAGCTGCAGGTTCTCAAGCAGATGTGTTATATATTTAGTTCCAATTTAATTACCTCAATTACCCTATGAAAAAGCTCAGGTAAAAAGCCTATACATTTGAAAAAGATTCAGAAAACTGGAGCATATCTTGAGCTGTGCTCTTATCTATTGATACAGGGGCAGGTGGCCCCAGTCACTTAATGTGAAATAATAAGTTCATTGATTTTATGCTAATAATTCCAAGTCATGATTTTTGATAAGCAACCAATAATTTACTTCCATCTCTGTTATCTCATTCCTCTAGAGTGAGACTGGGATGCAGCCTAATCAACAATCCCTGGGTGGATTGTCTTTAAGATATCTCTGTGGAGTATGCCCAGAAAATCTCAACTTGTTTGCAAGTCCTAAGTAGCCTTCTCTGGGGGAAAGATCAGTGCCTATTACAGCATTTTCTCTTTGAGTTCAGTCCATTTATCAATTTTCACTACCCTTCATACCTTGACTCTTTTCCATATCTGGGTCAGCTGGGAGCCAGGCATCATACAAACACACACAATCTATACTTTGGGGAGCTCGAGTAGCAGTCATCAGCCTCCTGTCATCCAACAGTGGTAAGATGCCCTGGGCTGGGGAGAGCCTGGGTACTATACCCAGCCATGGAAAGCAAAAGCCATGTCCAGATGCAGTATTCCTGCTTGATTTTGTCAGTCAAGTTATCATCGTAAGATGTAGAAAGCACTCTCGATCTTTTAAACAGAAAGAGGTATAATATTGGAAATAAGGTACTTACAAAATCCATGGCAGGCCTGGAGAGAAAGTCTCTGCAAGACTGAGACATAGAACATGACCTCAGAACTGGTCCATCAAGGGAATTGCTTGCTACTTTTGTCATAACCAGGTCTGGGCAAATCAACGTGTCTGTATTAAACATCAACTCCAGGTTCCACCATCTTGGCAGTGATATGGGGATCAGGAAGCACCTCTACACCTTGTATATGCACACCAGCAAAACAGCAAAAATTAGGTGCCTAATTTCTACCTTCATTTAACTTAGTTTCAAATCAAGTCTCCCATGAGAGAACCTTGGAACTGGTGTCTTTATCTTTCTCCTGACTCCTGCAGGAAGAAACACCCACTTGAAAGAGATTGAAACAAATGTTGTGTAAACCAACCTGCTGTATCTCCCACCAACACCAGGTGTCTCAGAATTTTTAGTGTTGAAAGCAAAAGAAAATTTACCACAAACCTGTCAAGAATAAGGCTTTATGTAAAAACCTAACAAATAAAAAATTAACAAAAATGCCTCATATAAAAGCCTAACAAATTGTTATCTTCATTTGTGGTTTGATCTAGGGATTGAAACAAATGTCACCAGAGCTCAGTCTTTGTCTCCTGGTTTGACTTTCCTCCCTGGTGTTTTATTCTCAGGCTCCACCTTGTGGTTAAACGACTTAGAAATGAATACGCTACCAATAAAATTCCACATCATGTACAACTTCAAGAAAGGAATCCTAATTAGAAAAAGTTTTACTCTATGCATGTATAACATGTCACAATACACCCTATTGTCTATATTTAAAACACTAACAAATTTTAAAAAAAGAAATGCACTATCCTACCAGTAGATGATATTCTGTGAAAAAGAACTGTTGCTCCTGAAAGCTCCTCCACTCATCTTGTATAACATTCTCATTGGACCAGTGTGGGCCACAATATGTGCCACAAATTAGTCACTAGCACTTAGGGGCATTCAAAGACCCAAGTAGCCAAACCTAGGTCTTAGGAAATGCCCTCAGAACCAGAGACAGGGCCCGACTGGGCTTGGGGGCCAAATGTGGGAGTGAGAGTGATTTTTTCAAAAGAGTATAAATGTAACCTGGAACACAGAGCAGCAAAGTAGAACACAACACAAAAGGAGAGTTGTTTACTTCCACTGGGATCTTGGGCAAGTTTCTGTACCTCTGATCCCTCCTTGCATTATACACACAATAAGAGTTTGAACTTCTCAGAGGTTTACCCAGACCTGTCTTGCCAACATCTGCCATTCCTCTCCCCAGTCCTCCCACACTGCCTTGACTATTTCTTAGAAAACCCTTACGTCCCAGGTTATTCTTTTCTTCTGAACATGGGGAATTTTTGAGAACAGCCTCTTTGGTATTTCCAGCCTGTTTCCACATCACTCCCAGACCTCATTTCTCTAACCTTTGAAGTATTTGTTTTGTTTTGCTTTGCTTCACTTTAATTTTAATTACACTTTCCAGGGCAGCATCACCAGAAGGTCTCATCAGTGAGTGGATTAAGATCGATAAGAGAGTTAAATGATGACACAGATGACTGACCTCTGCAGAGTTCCAGGACACATAATCTCCCTCCCTGAAGAAAAACAACCTGATTTCCATTTGCAACTATTTATTTCTGAAGCACATTATAATAGTCATCATTAATTAATTGCCAACTACATACTGAGCAATGTGATGAATTCTTTACATACATTATTTTTAATCTTCCTAACAACTCTAAAGAGTATACATGTATCATTGTTACTATTCAAAGAGTAAGATTTGAAATTCAGACAGGCATTATTAAACAAGTGAATACCAAGAACTGACCAGATGCCAGTCACTGCTAGATGCTGAGGATGTGGACAAAAGAGAGAACCAGTTCCCACTTCCTCAGAAAACAACCTGGAGAGATAGTCTTAGATGAGAAAGACAAGCACATGAATGTAGACTGTCTCTCACTTTGGCATGCAAGACTCAGGGAATGCTTCCTGAGAGAAGTGTGCCTTGAATCAGAGTTCAGAGGCTCTCTTTTGCAAATAGCATCACCAAGTTCACATAAAGCTCATGAAAAAAAAAAAAAAAAGATCGTTCTTCCTCTAATGTGATGACTGTAATGGGAAGGGAACAAAATGTGGTTATTAACTTCTCACAAAGGCCGGAAAAGTTCTGGAAAAAAAGTTCAAAAGTTCTGGAAAGCCCCGCTTCTGCAATCCCATATGGGCACCTATCCTCTTCTTAAAAGACATTGCACAACTTGTTCCTACTACGGAGCTCTGGGTCAGCAACTTTTTCACATTATACTTAGAAAAAGTAATAAAACTGTTCTTCCTGCAGGCTTTGCCAACTGGATGGTGTTATTTCAAATTAAAAAACAAAAGCAAAAATGAAACAAGAAAGGAGATCAAATTACCAACTTGTGTGAAGGAAGGAACAGAAATCATTCACAGTGTCCCTTCTAGGATGTTCACAGTTACTTCTATACCTCCTTTCAATGCAGGGTCTCAGACTCCAACTCTGGGTAACTCTCTGAAGCTACCGAGTTGTAAAGGACCCCTGGCTGCAGTCCCAGTTTAGTGCAGAGTATACAGAATTGTAAAAACTTGCTTTCAAATCCTTATCTAATACTTAACAGTTCTGTTTTAATCTCTATCTCTCTAACTCATTTGTAAAGTGAAAAAGTAGTAATACCTGTCTTGTCACATTAAGATGAAGTGAGATAATGCATGTGAGGAACTTGCGTGCTACCTGGCAATCATAAGAGCTTGGTAAATGTCAGTGATCCTGAGTACTGTTGATCACTCTGCTTGCTAATTCATTTTATGGGCCTACCACTGTATAATAAAACACAAGTTCACTGCCTTAGTCTAAATATAAAGAAGAAAAGCATAAATAAAAGCAACACTAAGTATGAAAGCCTTTCTTGTCAAAGGCAGAGATGAGACCTAACTTTGTTTCTGAAAACAGATTGGTGAAGAAACGTCTTTGGGAACCATCAATCTCCCATTTCTCAGGTAACTGACACTGCCTGACCTATATGGACCTAAAAGTAGCCTGGAGTTGGGGGATAGGAAGTTGATTTCTGTGAAACATTTTCATTTTGGTGCCAAAGTCTAAATATCTCACATTTCTCTGGCAATAGAAACAGTCTCAGGAAAGTGGCACAAACACACATTGAGGGTGTCCTATCCTGTGTGATAACATCATGAGTTCTAACAAAAGGATTATGGAATCCAGGAAAATGTGAAAACTTGGCTATTTTTAATTCCTTAAAAATTGATCATAATTTCAGATCAATTTAATTAAAAAATGTTCTCCCCAGAGTAGTATCTAAATATATGAGTCATATGATTTTTAAACATTAGTTTTGGGGGAGGAGAGTTTTGTTTTCTGGGCAGTTTCTCTCTACACTGATATCTGTGAAGCTATCTGGTTATCATTTATCTTCAGTTATTGTGCAAATGCTCTGAAAACCCAAGTTTCTGATGACGACAAGGCCTCTTTTAGTCACACTCTTGTCATTCTAGGCCTCAGGCTTGAGCTGCAAGATGCTACAGCATCTTCCTACTCATGAGCTTTGAGGTCTATGGTGATTGTCCAGTCCTGAGCACTGTGGCAAGGTCTGCATAGATCTGGGTTGTAGGGAATACAGTGCAGACACATCCTGGACTGTGAGGGACCATGGTGACTATCCAGTCCTGGAGCATGAGGGAAGAATATGTCTGCACTATCCTGGGCTATATGGAACTACAATGACTGCAATATCCTAGCTATAAGGACAATAGTGCCTGCTAGTCCTGAACTGTACATGACTATGTTGTGTGAGCACTTCTGAGCTGTTAGGTACTACAGTTTCTGCCCAGCTTGAGCTTGGAGAGATGACAGTGTCTGTATCAATGTTCTAGCTACTATTTTATAGGTTTTGTGGGGATCCTATATCAAGGAATTACCTAGTGACTACAGTATTTAGTGTCCTCTTAGAAATTAACATAGGTACTCCCTGAATTTAGATCCCCCTATCTTTCTAGGATTTCTATTTCTTTTCCTGATTTGCCAGGGACTTTTAGTTTCAGCTCAGAGAATTTTAAAATGCCTATAAGCCTTCTCCTGAGCCTTCTTTATTCCTCAGACTTAAGCCCAGATCTGCATTCTATATAAAGGGTGGTGAATGCAGAAACTAGTTTGAAAGGGAAGAAGGAGCAAAAGGGAGAAAAAAATGGAGGACCCTAAGAGAGAGAATCAATATTAGTCACCCGAGATAACTGGATTTATTTCTCTTAATTGCTGCCTATAGATGAGAAAGTTTGCTTCCTGAATTTCCAACTAGACAATCCAGTGGAGTTTTTACAGCGAAGCAGAACACTTTGTTCTTTCATGCTTGAGTTTCCTTCCCTTCTGCCCTCCCTCAATTGTGTGACTTACGGAACATCAAGGTCATGGTCTCCTCCTTAGCAAGATGATCTCCTTTCTCTCTGATACCCTCACAGATTCTAAGAATTTGTGGGGGGATGATCAGTCACTGAGAAGGAGCATATTTTGGGGAAGGAATAGACAGGTAAGGGCAGGTCATATTGAGGGGAGAGCCAATTGGAAAAAAAGGCCAATAGCCAGGGAGAGCCACATTGTGGGGAAGGGGTTGACCTCTTATAGAGCCATATCCTCAAGGAGGACCAGTCACCAGGAAGAGAAAAAGTTTGTCACAGGATAGAGGCAATTATGGGGGAGAGGTTTGGGCAGAACCCAGGAGAATTACTTGAATTGGTAGAGAATGGAGTCAATAATTGGGAAGAGTCACCTTGTATGGCTCTTAGGTCTGTTTAATCTTCATGTTTTAAAGATTACTCTTGATTTGAGGAGAAAAAAATAATCTCTTAGACCGACTGGAAGAGATAAGGATTTTGGAGGATATACAATTAAAAGGAACTACTCTAAGAAAAAAGAGAGAATAGCAAGGGCATGAAAGTATGGGTGGGTAAAGAGGGGAGGGGATACTGAAAGGGAAGGCAAGCTGATGAGGACCATGGAGAGGTCACAGAGCCCTGAGAAAGGTCACTGGACAGAGGACATTATTTATTTGCTCTTTTGGTCCTCCTGAAATGGAGAAAATACAGGATCCCTCAGAGACCATTAGAGACCATTTCAAGGAGATTATCTCGGTGAGGCTGATAGATTAAACAAGTTGAGTGCTACTGGAAGATTATTCCTAATATTATGTAATTGGAAACAATCTCAATGTCTGCCTTTTAAAAGAATGCAAAAATAAAAAGAGGATTAAGTGTCAGAGAAAACTATTCTTGTTCAATGAAAAGAAGTAGTTTGGAAATCTGCACCTGTAGTGCCTTCTGTGTCCCAAGTAAGACTACATCTTTTCATCACCATAGCTACCATCATTTCTTACCTACTTCCTGTCTAACCCCTACCAGGGCTCTCTGCCTTGTCTCCTCCTACCAAAAGCCTTTCTCCAAACAGCATACATACAGATCTTTTGTAAAATATAAATGTCATTATCTTATTCCCTTAATTAAAATCCTCAAAGGGCATCTTCCCATTGCATTTAGAATTGAATTAAAACTCCTTCTTTGAACTTCTAGCCTGTGTATATCTGGTCCTTCCTACACTTCTTGATCTCTGTCCTTCCATCTCTCACTGGGTGATGTTCACTATGTTCTATCCAGGCTTGTCTTCTTTCTGCCCATCAAATATTTCAAAAGATATCACTTTAGGGTCTGTGCACTAGCTGCTCCCTCATCTGAGTTGCTTTCCTTGTACATCAAGAATCCATAAACCTTAGCCCATGGCCTTTTATTTTATAGCCAGAGAATACAAAGAATATTTTTACATTTTAAAGGGTTTGAAGTTTTTATTAAAAAATATGATAGAGATCACACATGGCCCACAAAGCTAAAATATTTACTATCTTGTGTTCTACCAAAACTTGACTTAGACCTTTGTAGGGGTGGATCCTTCTTGTCATTCAGGTTTTAGCTCAAATGTTGCAACTCTACTTTGTGTACAGCCAGAGAAACAACAGTCATACCCCATTTGTGTACAATGAATGGAAATAAATAAATGAATGAATGAATGAATAAATAAATAAATAAATAAATAAATTTCAGGAAAGACATAAAAATAAATGTTGATGTCCCATAAAAACCTTTCTTTCCAGTACTGGAGATTGAACCTGAGGCACTCTACAACTAAGCTACATCCCCTGACCTTTTTAAATTAAAAAAAAAAAAAATTTAAGACAGAGTCTTGCTAAAGTGCAGAGGCTAGTCTCTCTCTCTTTTTTTTATTGTTCTGTGGATCGAACCCAGGGCCTTGTGCACACAAGGCAAGAACTCTACCAACTGAGCTATCTCCCCAGCCCCAGAGGCTAGTCTTGAACTTACCATCTTCCTGTTTCAGTCTCCTGAGTTACTGGGATTATAAGCATATATCACTATGCCTAACCCATAGAAGCTTTTCTTAACTTCTTCACCCTAACACAATGTCTGTTCCCTGACTTGAGAAACCCACTCTCCATCAACAACAAAAATAAATTCATTATTGAGTATGTATCATGTTATAGGAAATGTTCTGAATTCCTGAGATTTGGCAATCATTGATTGAAACTTAGGAGGAGAGTTAAAACAAAGAAGTGCTAAGAAGGTCAATGAAGCAGGTGGGGAACTGAGTTTGTGTGTGTAGGTGTATGTTCACACATGTGTATGTGTGCCTGTGTGTGTATGGGGTGTGTTTTATATACTCTTGACAGGAAAAGACTCTATGACAAGAAGACGTTTGAGCTAAATACCTGAATATGAAGGTGGATGTATTTCATGCAGAGTGAGTCACAAAATAATTGTAGAAGAAAGAATAGTTCAGGACTTGGTGCTGGTGTGTGAGTATGTATGTGTGTGGGGTACTTCAGAAATAGCAGATCAAGACCAAATTATGCAGAACCAATTTCACCCACTCCTGCTGTAATAATCTAGGATTTTTCTGGTCTAAAGTGGTTAAATATCCCTTCAAGTTTGTTTATCCTTGTATTCAGCAGTTGGCAAATGGCACATAGATCTCTGATTTTTAGTTTTTATTTTGAGAAAGTAAGAATATTTTTTAAACACCTAGATCTCTGATTTTTAGGGTTTTTTTTTGGTAAAGTAAGAATATATTTTTTAAAACACCCAAGCTAATGTAATAGAGCCTGCATGCCTAAAACCACTTACATTCCAGTTCAGTTGTCTTATTTTCAGTTTATCCTAAATCCTACCTTCTTTTAAAGAATAACAGAACATAACCTCACATTTAACCAGTTGATCTTTTTCATCATCTCACCTATATTTAAAGGTGGGATAATTTCAACATTATTTGAAAGTCTTATTTTTTATTTGTTCTTTCTCTTTATACATAATAGAATGTATTTTGACATATCATATATACATGGAGTACAAATTCCCCTTCTTGTGGTTGTACATGATGTAGAGTTACATTGGTTGTGTATTCATATAAGTACATAGAAAAGTTATGTCTGATTCATTCTATTGTCTTTCTCATTCCCATACCCTTCCCTTACCCCCATTCCCCTCTGTCCAATTCAGTGAAAGTCTTATTTTTGCTGTTTTTTTTTCTTTTCTTTTTTTTTTTTTTTTGTGAGCTCTAAGAAACTTACCCACTTTGTTCTTCTTGATGTATTGAGTGCCTAGGAGAAGTTTTGGTATAGCATACATACTCTCTAATGTTGAATAATTCTGTGTGTGTGTGGGAGGGTGCCTGTGTAATCTATACCCTAAAATGTTTATTTTTTTTCTCTGTGCCATAAGATTACGGGTTATTTATTCACATTCTTCTAATGCTGCTACAGTGAACATATGTTCTATATTACTTAAGTAATACCTAAAAATATATCCATGGAAAAAAAATACTGCTATACAATGAGGGAAACTATATATTACCAGAGCAGGGAAGAAGGATTCTTGCAATTCAGGCAGAATGGACCTTCAGTGGAGACCCAGAGAAAGTGGTCCATTCATCCCTCCACATAGCTAGGTAGATGCAGAGCTGAGGAGCAAGCAAGACTCCTCTATCCTGGCAGGTGTTCCCTTTTCCAGCACAAAGTCCTGGCAGGCTTCTTCACTTCTGTCATGAAGCTCTGAATACAAAGATTAATGGGGAGTTTTCTGTTTGTCCTAGGGCATCAGAGAGAAATACAAATCCTGAGCACTCTGATTCAAACCTAGAATCCAGAACTTATAGTCAAAGTTGACCCAGTACACCTTATATAAAGCACACCATAGCAGATACTGTCAGTACCCACACCTAAACCCACATGTCTCATTTTTAGTTCCTCTGATCTGATTTCTAATAGCCAGGACTCATGTTCTGTTGCCTGAAGCCTTTTCTTGCCTACTAGGATCATACCAGACTTAAATTGCTGGGGAATCAACACCTTTAGAAATAATCTAAAAATGACTGAATCCCTGATGGAAGTTGGTGTGATGGCACATACAACACTGGCTGCTTTCCTGTACCTTCCTAATTTCTTACAACTACTTTCACTCAAACCCTTACCTCAAGATCTACTTCAGAGGAAACTATACTAAGACTACCTTAGGTCCTCAAGGGGACACATGACAGTTTCTATGTTCTTTAATGGTGGCTGTTCAAATTAGGAGGAAAATTTGGTTTAATTTAGCAGATATTTACTGGACATCTGGCATCTGTGAATCATTTTATCATATGCTGAAAGAGTCAGAAAGGAAAGAATGAAACATGCTTACTGCTCTGAGAAACATACATTCTACCTGGCAAAGACATTTATAAAGAAAAAATAATAATTTTCTCTGTTCTCACACTTCACCTAGATCAATTCTGTGGCCAGGTGTGTCTGTGTGGGGGGAATTCTCAATACACTCAGTAATTCTCTAGCAGACACCATTGAGTGTACTGTAATTCAATTCAGTTCTGACACCACCTGCTTGGAGTTACAGTCAGATATCCTGGGCTAAAGCCCCATTAGACTTTCCTTTACTTCAGACACCAATCACAAGTAGTAGGTTGCTACCTATACTTTTAGCTGATTGACTACAAATTGGGGTTCCCACCTTGGATTCCATTCACAGAACTCAGGAAAACAATTAGTTTTTTTTTTTTAACCAGGAGTAATCATAAAGGATACCATAAAAGATACAGATGAATAGTTAGATGAAGAGATGCACAGGATAAGGTATGGGTGATGGTGTCAAGTGGGGCTTCTATGTCCTCTTTAGGGAAGTCATGCTCCCAGGGTCTTGTTCAGCTATAGGGAAATTCATTAAATGTCATTGAAGACTTTTTATAGAGCTGATCTCCAGGCACCCCACTCATTGAATCCTTCACAGAGGTAGAAAGATAGGACTGAAAGTTCCAACCCTCTACTGCCATCTTGCTTTAGACTGGTCCCATCCTGAGGCTATCTAGGGTTCCCACCCTATTATCACATTAGCAAAAACTCAGGTGTTTTGCAAGGGACTCATTAAGAATAATGAAAGTCGGGGACTTTGGCACAGTGTATAATCCTGTGTATAATCCAGCCTCAGCAACTAAGTGAGGTCTTAAGCAACTTAGTGATACTTTGTCTTAAAATAGTATTTTTTTAAAGATCTGGGGATGTTGCTCAGTGGTTAAGCATTCCTGGATTCAATCTCTAGTACAAAACTAAAAAAAAGAAAAATAAATAGAAAAACACTTCTATCATTCAGGAAATTTCAAGAGCTAAGGAGCTCTGTGACAGAAATTATGGAAAGGTCAAATATATTTCTTACTATACCATAGCACTATTTATATTAGTTCTCTAATTAAGTTGTTCATTTACTGAGCTAGGCACTGGAGGCTCAAAAAAGAGTGACAAGGCCTGGGATCTTACAGGTAGGGTTTCTAGAGAAAGTGAAACGCACACACTCAAACTAATACCAGAGTTTAAGGTCTTAGGCAAAGGCCTGTAAGCAAAATCTGTGGAACCCTGCAGGGAGCAGAATGGATTCCCTGTATTGGGTGGGAAGAATGAGGAGTAGGGAGCTAATATTTTTCCTTTATGTTGTTTTTTTGCTTCATGGATTAGGACAAATCTTTACACTGTCTCTGCAAAGGCTTCTATGGTTCTGTGAAAATAGCCCAGTACACTTATGAAGCTTCAATGAAAAATTATGTGCATACACACTCAATTTTAAAATATTAAAAATGAAAATAAATGAAATAATATGTACAAAGTGAAAAAGTATATAAGCTGTATGAATTTTAGAAATAAATATTACTGTCATTTGAATGTGTGCATTAATGTGTTTCTAATTGCTCAATTCTTCAGTATTCTTTGGGACTTTTATGTATTTAATTATTTTAAGTTGCACTCTTACCTTTCCATTCTAGTATGAAAATAGCAGACTTAATTTCACAACCTTGTCTCGACAGAGCATGCTCAAGAACCTGGCTTCTATCCAAAACTCCAAAGTAAGCCCCAGTTTTGGAAATATGCCAAAAGTTCCCGACTTGAGTGACGTATGCAAAGTCCTGGGAACTGAGTAGTTTTGGACTTATTCTAGCCAAAAGATCATTGTAACCTGCTGGTTTCTCTGCTTTGTGATTTTGAACCATAATTGCCTCCAGAATGACTTGACTGTTAGCACTTTTCTGGCCATTCTGAACAAAAAGCTGCAGAGAAGGCATAGCTCTACCCAGAAGGGTTGATTTTTTTTTTTCACAGCAAAAGAGTTTGTATAATTTTTAGTAAATCCTATCTTGGTTTTGAATCCCCATGTTTGGAAGGGTAACTCCACTTGCTAATTACCAGGCTCCTGAAGGCTTTTATAATGAATTACCTCT
Organism: Sciurus niger; assembly: GCA_020740815.1. Lineage (NCBI taxonomy): Eukaryota > Metazoa > Chordata > Mammalia > Rodentia > Sciuridae > Sciurus > Sciurus niger. The sequence continues at coordinate 31,243 of JAHUXG010027547.1, read as the reverse complement.
ACTCTCTTTCTCTTTCTTATTTAATGGTATGTGAGTTGTGGTGATTCTCATGGAAACAAAGTTTTTTTAAATAAAGTATCTTTAATTTGGTAATCATGTGTTTTAATTTCTAAATATATTATTTGTTCACATTGTTGTATACTTGTATTTTTGATTAACAAGTTTTTATTAAACATCCATTATTCTCTCTCCTTCAGTTGCTCATGCAAAGATGTATAAAGTGGGTGTTTGCTTTGGAGAATTTACATGTGACAGGGAAAAGCAAGTGATGTATCTGGCTTTATCCTCCCTTGTAGCAGTGGGTCTAGTACTGCCTTGACTTCACTTGTTCAGTGCCTTCTTTGTGGGTAGCTTCAGGATGTGGGCTGTGCCATTCTGTTTTTGGCCCCCACTTTTCCTAGCACAATGCCTGGAACTGAGTCCACAGGAGATACTGAGTGATTGCTTGGAGAAAGGTGAATATAAAAGAAATTCCCCAGGGTACAGCACCATGTACTGGACATGCTGGTTTTGGTGGTGTCTGGCTCAGCAGCTGGGAATTGGCAGTAATAATCACAAACATGTCTTCCTCAGCATCAAACTGTGTTTCCTATTGCCCCAACTTCTTGGTAAGCAGTAGTGTCCTGGCTTTCCCCAGAATGCTGTAAGGCAGGAAACATCCTTATATAATCTTCTCCTTTCAAAATTAGCTGTATTCAAGTCAGCATTGTGCATTGACTGCAAGAAATTGAGCAGGAATGCTTATCATTCAGTACTTTTTTTTTTTTTAAAGACTGAAGGACTCATTCAAATAGAATTGCTGAAGCTGGCAGTAAGTGCACTGTTAAAGGAACCATTACTGCCAGGCACTGCCAGGTACTTATAGTGTCTGACCTAGGTCTGCCTGTCTGTGAGGCAAGAGGTTTAAGATTGTCCAAATGATTGGGAATGACCCTTGTGTGTTTCTACTGTGTGTTGACACCATACCAGGGTGTCTTATCTCAAGTACTCCATGCAGTCCTACAGACCCAGTTAGTATAGACTCTTGTGGAAGAGTAAAATATCCCATCATAAATATATTTCTTTGGAATATTTTGAATTGGTTATCCAGGGAAATCACATATATTGCAAACACAGGAATGACTCTAAAAACCTGACTTTTTGTAAATAAAAAAATCAACCTCTATCTACATTAGGTAGTAAATAGTAGATGCAGACAGAGACTTTTCTATCTGATATCCTTCACTCCTCTATGAACTCAGGGGGGAATCTTTCCATAAGAAGAAGATATTGGGGACTTGGGGACTTGACACCTGACCCAATTTGAGATTAACATTAAAGGCTTTTACCTGGGAGGCTTCATTTGCATCATATGATGACCATTGCTTAACGTGCATGCCAACTTACTATAGCCTGCGCCCTTTCCCTTCTGCCCCTACACCCAAGCTCAAATTCCTGTAAGCTCCATGTAAGAGTCATCTATTTTTTCCCTCTTTTAGACTAATATTCCATGATTCAGGGAAGTAATAAATTGTTCTTTTTCTTGTTATCTGTCCATTTGTCAGTTTACTTCATAGATCAAAATTATTAAAATTTTAGAGTGATAGTAGTACATTTAAAGTTTCCTATACTCTCATTCTAATTCTCATTTTGTAGATATAGTGATAGATCCCTAAAAGTCATGATATATAGCAACCAGTAATGATGATTGAGTGTTTCCTATGAGCTTAGCATAGTGCTAAACCTTCTACCTCCATTACCTTGTTCAAGAATGGATGAGGGTAAGGCTAGTGCTGCCTAGGGTAAAAAATGTGAGGAGACACTCTCTCTCTTACCTATGTAGTTGTCCTCCTTCAGTTTTGTACCCTAAGCATCACCTTAATATCTTCCTTTCCATGAAGAGCAACCCTGCAGGGGATAAATTATTATGCCCACTTATGGATGAAAAAGTGAGCTTCACACCCCAAGGTTGCAGACTTAGGGTTGGGCACTGAGTCCTGTCCCTAACCACTGTACAGCCCAAGACCATACTGATGGTACATGATGTAGCTGATGACCATCTCAGGCTGCTTCACTGAAATAGCACAGATACCATGTGAATGAGTCAATACTCCATCTTGGGATCTCAGGAGGGCTGGATATTCAAGATGAAGCTCTTCTCCAACCATGAGAAGCTCCTGGCCCAAGCTCAATTAACAAGTTCTGATCTTCAGACTGATTTCCCAGCAGATATAGAGAGGTACCAGAGCTTATAGGTGGAAAATACACAGAGCACACCAGACAGAGGCTGCTCCATGCTTGACCTGTAGCCTTCCTAACCTTTGAAAACATGGTTCCCCAGCTGCATGGTTTTGTTCCACATTACAGTTTTTCACTTGCTTGATGAATGACTTTAGAAAAGTTAATTAATATCTCTCTAGTTTTGGAAAATGGGGGTAAAATTGGTGCCTTCCCCCAGGGTTTTTAGGATTACTTAAACTAAAACATATGGAATGCTTGCAAGAGCACAGGACAGTTTACAACTGTACTTTTTAGTCTTATTATTGGACTAATAGACATATTTGACTCAAACAGTGTACAAATGTAAATTAATTTTCAATGTTTACAACTCATATCAGTTTATAAAATAATATAGGCTTTCATGTGTTTTCATGAACAGATTTTTTTTTGTGTGCCAATGCTGAGTCGATGTGTCTGAATGATTAGCAGCTAACTCCTACTGCCATGTCTCCCCTCCAGGACACCACAGGTCCTGCCTGGGTCTCACTGCTCTTCCATCACACTCACCTGGATCTTCCTAGGCATTCAAGTCTGTACCTTCAATTTAGTTTTTGATCCACTGTGCACCTGGACGTAGGATCTGGCAAGATATAGTCCCTATTATTGAGGTGAAGCCGCAGGAGAAAAGTCAGGTTAGGATATGAATCTAGAGAGTGTGACCTAGAATGAGGGGCTATCGGAGTGGGGAATAGAGTGCTCCAGGCTAAGACTGGAAGAGAGGCGCTCTGTCTGACGGGCCTTCTGATGGTGGAAGTCATAGGTCTCAGTTCAAAGTTTAAGTCAAGAGAATGCTGCAACAACTTATTCAATTTCTAACTCACAGCACTTGTGACTCTCCAGGTTCTTGGCCACACGTGCCTGACCAGCTTTCAGAGAGATCTTGCAAAACACACAAATGGAGTGTCCCAGGATGACTACATGGCAGAAAATTTCAACACCTTCCCAGGGTCACAAAGTTCTGGCAGTCTGGTCTTTTTTTACCTTCTTGATGTTATTTCCTGATGGCTTCCACATGGCCCACTAGGGCCATACTCTTCTCCTGTTTTAGGAAGTTTCCCAGCTGTTGTTCCCCCGCTCTCCCTGACTCACTTTTCTCCCATATTATCATGGCTCTTGCTCAGTAAAAGTGTGTCCTCCATAGGGTTCCTGAACCTAATTTCCAATACTTCTGATACAGTTACTTCCTATTATATCACTGCTTCATTTTCATCATAGCAATTCCCAGGAATGATATTATTTACTGATTTTTCCCCTTAGTAGACTGCCAGTTTCCTAGACCTTGTTTATCTCTGATCAAAATGTGCTTAGAAAAACATGTACATACAGTAGGAGCTCAATCAGCAGAGCAGAATGCTTAGATATATGGTCTGCACATTGATCGGTGTGCTTGATAATAATTGAATGAATGCATGAACTGAGAAGTTTCATTTGAGAGACATGCATGCACCCAGCCACTTAGGGAAAGGACATAAGTGCCTGTGAAGAAGTGAAAGTAAAGGTGGGAAAGAGCATGAAAGGGGAGTCATTCAGTGGTTCAGGAAGTTGAGGCAGGAGGATTGCAAATTCAAAGAAAATCTCAGCAACTTAGTGAGAACCTAAACAACTTAACAGGACTGTCTCAAAATTAAAAAAAAAAAAAAAAAAAACAAGGATGAAGATATTGCACAGTGGTTAAGTGACCCTGAGTTCAATCCCTGGTTCCTTGAGGGGAAAAAAAAAAGGTAGGGTGGTCGGGGGAATCATTTGTTCTATCCAGGAGCACAGGGGTTTCCTGGAGAAGATGGTATGTGTGCTGGATCAAAGGAAAACAACAGAAGGAAGGCAGCCAAACAAACTTCCTTGGTCTGATTCCTTTTAAACAGTCTCAAGTCTGCTCAAAAATGATGGTTAACAATTGCTTGAAAGAAGACTCCAAATTGTATGAGTCTGTAGAGTAGGCTTCTTCTGTCTCATGGAAATGTAACAAGATAGAAAGTAAGACAGTAAGCGACTTTGCACATTTCTCTGCCATTCTGAAACACATTCAATACAATTTTATGCCATCAGTTATTACATTGCTTTGTTTAGTTTATTTATATTCCACTTTAGGAAGCCTTTGCTTTCCATTTTCTATGCAGGTGAACCCTTTCTATATGATTAATGGTTGACCACATGTAGCATTTGTGGCTAGTTCTGGAATTTCAGGCAAGTAGTTAATGCATAGGAATACAGATTCCTTATGACAGTACTTTTTCACGAGACATCAGATGTTATCATAATGCCATTGTATCCCATTTGGTTCCTTTTTCAGGGCTTGAAAGCCTACTACACTGAAAGAACAATTAATATTCTGCTCATACACATATAGAGATACTTATATATAAAGGCACATATATAATATGGAATGTTGTATATATACACATATGATGTAAAACAATGCACTAAACAAGGCCATGAAACATGTATAGCAACACCAGAACTAACTTGTGGCTTGCAGTTCATTGTCCCATGTGGTCTTTGAGTTGCACTGAGCATAGCAGCTTTGCTAATTCAGTTGTTGTCAATGAAGAAGACATTCCAGCTATGTAGGCATCTGTGCATTTATGTGTGGAATATGCACATTTTGATGCACACCTTCTTATGACCTTCTTAATGATACCATACATCCATGTGCAGCCTCTGGGACATTATCTATCTGACTTGAACAGTAGATCCTATGATCTGACAGCTTTGCTTTAATATATCTAATAAAATTAAATGGTGCCATATAAAATTAAAGCCATAATTAAAAATTGATTAGCATGTACTGTCTGTTGGCCTCAGGCTCTACTGTAGTATCTTAAACACTAAATATATAGCTTTATTGATTAGAAAGAGAATAAAGTGCAAAATAAATGCAGCAAACTAGCTGTTCAGGGATAAAAGCAACAAGACTGTCAAATTGCAAATGTTACAGCAAAGTGTCAGATCTGATGCTTTCAAAGTGTGTTTTGGCAAAAGAAAGTCAGGGTGGTAGATATTGACCTCTTTAACAAATGTGCCTCTGGGAGCCCTTTGCAGAAGAATAAACATTTGCTTTAAACATGAGATATTGGTGGGGCTTTCAAACCCTCAGGTAGGTTTCCATTACTTAAAACGAACCTAAGCATATTTTCCTTTCAATGAATGAAGAAAAAAAAGAGTCAGAATTCACCTAGTCATCTCTTTACAAATGGCTTGCAAAAAAGGAGATTGTAGCAGGGCATCACATTTTTGTTTCAGACAAATGAACAAGGACATTATTCCCTATATTTCTAAAGAGCTCTTCTTTCCTTTTCTATGTAAAGTTACTATAGGATTAGTTTTTTTTAATGTTTTGATTACGTTTTCTGCCTTAATAAATAAATAAAAATATTCCTTTTTATCATCGTTCATTTTACTAATATAGAAATAAAACATTTTGTCTGCATTCTTCTTTGTTATGGTTTGAGATGTCTTCTCCAAAGTTCCTGTTATTAGCAATGTTCAGAGGTGAGTGATTACAATATGAGAACTGTAATCTAATCATACCACCCTAGCTCGAATGGGTTGATGCAGGGCATAACTAGGTAGGTGGGGTATGGCTGAAGGTGGGTCACTGGGGTCCTGGCCTGAAAAGGTGACCCTTCCCCTTGCTCTCTCTGCTTCCTGGTTTCCATGGCCAGAGCAGCTTCCATTCATCTCACCCTTTAGCCATGATGTGCTGCCTTACCTTGGACCCAAAGCAATAGAGTTGGCCAACTATGGACTAAAACTCTGAAATAGTGAGCCAAATAAATTCCAACTCCTCTGAGTTGTCTATTGTCAGGTATTTTTCCCCCAGGAATGCAAATTTGACTAAATTAATTAATCCTTAAACTTATGAAAATTTGGAGCTAGGGAATCACAGAGAATGCTGAAGTTTTAATTTCCTAAGGGCAGCTGAATGTATACCAGATGGGGAAATTACCAAATAGAAATGTAGAAACAAAACTAGACCTCAGTTAATCAAGTCAGAGGTACTGGATTCCTCATTCAACTGATAATTACCATTTGCTGACTGCCTTCTGTGCTAGCCATAGTGCTAAGCAGTATATGTAAATTTTCTGATGAAATTGGCACTGATGTTATCCCCATGAGATCAGTGGTGAGACCTGAACCCAGAATAAGGGTAATTTTCCACTGCTACATTAGTAAGGGGCCGTGTAAGGATGCAAACCTGGGAGGCCTAAGTTTACCTCTTAAATGCTGTCCTCAATTTCTTCAATTCAGGGATGGAAAATACTGATATTTCCTGCAGTCCTGAAGGTTTGGTAAGGGATGCCAATGTTAAAGAAAGAATCAGGAATGTTTGCTAGGCTACATTGACTCAGGCAGAAGAACCAACCTTTAAATCAATTCATTAACTTTGGATGCTGCCTTACTCTAGACAAAACACTAGAGGGAGCTTTTGTTTCTACTTCTGTTAATGTTCTGTTCAAAGTACTTTTATATCATTCACTCTTTAGCTTGACCATGTTTGACAGTTGAGGAAACTAACTCAGAAAAATAAAACCACATTTCCATGGGCCTGGGGTATGAACTGTATACTTCTGCTATCAAGTACAAAGTTCACATCTTGAATCACTTACTTAAAGAGTCAGCATCAATTTTCTCAACTGTAAAATTTAACAACTTCATAGTTACTGTGATGATTAAAGGAAGTGCCATGTGTACAATCCTGCTTCTGAGAGCATGAGCTGCAGAATAGCATCTTTGACATCCTTGAGAACTTGTTAGAAATGCAGAATGCTAGATTCTACCCCAGACTGTCTGTATAGGAATAAGTATTTTAACAATATCCTTGGGGATTTTTTTTGCATATTATTGTTTAAAGCACTGATGTGAAGCATATTTTATTGATTTCTATTGTTATTAACATATTACAAAAACATACTTGCTTAGGAAAGTGTTATCTTAGTTATGAAAGTCAGAGTTCCAACATCAATCTTATTTGCCTAACATCTGTATTGGTTAGATGAATGAGGGCTGGTTCATTTTGGAGGCTGTAGGGGAGAGACAGTCTATTTCCTTGCCATGAGAGTGTATTTCTACTCACTTCTAGAGAGGGCCCATATTCCACCTTCAAAGCCAAGAGGCAGCATAGCACTGTTACCTCTCCTTTATTAATTCTGTTCCTCCTGCCTCACTCGTTAAGGGCCTTTATGATTAAATTGTGCCCACATCAATAATTCATGATAAAATTTCAATCTTAAGATTTTTAACTTAGGGAGGTCTGCAAAATTCCTCTTGTTTATGTAAGATAACATATTCACAAGTTCTAGGGATTAGAGGAACATGAACATATTTGGAGGATCATGATTCAGTTTAGTAGGTGGTCACAGAGTTGACTATTATTTTTATCAACACTATCCCCTCTACATTCCTCTTAAAAGAAAGTTTTCTTGAATTAGAAGTGCCCATTTTAAATATTCTGGTTACTTGAAATTTTTCATGACTACTGTGTGTTCTCCATTTATTAGGAGGAGACTGACTTTTTTTTTTTTTTACAAATTGTCTGTTCACTAGATTATAACAGAAGCTAACTATGACTCTCAAGATGAGGAATCACAAAGCCTGGGAGACTGAATTCCCACTTAGCACCTCTTGAGCCTCAAACAGTATTTTTTCACCACTTCAAGCTCCTGTCTCTAAAACATAATTAACAATAAACCCTGTCTCCAAGGGCTGAGGGAGATTTGTTTTTCTAAATGAGAGCTCCCAGCAGATGTTGGTATCCAATATAGATGGTTTTCCCTCCCAAGGGCTTAGTACAGGACAGGCCTACAGGCAGTACAGGGTGGTACTTTGGCATCTTTTTGATACACTTTAAGTAACTACTTCATTCATTCTTCTTTTGGGAGCTAGCTGCCTTATCTTGAACCTTCCTTGGGGATTTTAATAGTGTGGGTTTCAAATTCATCAAGACCCCAAGTTCCTTGTGTATCTTAAGTTTTGTCTTTTTAAATTTTAGATCCAATTGGTGAGAATGTTCCATAAGGCCAAAATATTCATAGCCTTGGAAGAACATTGCAGCCTGTTACTTCTGATATAATTAGTCCAAAATGAGTCTTTAAATTTGACATGCAAATTGAGGATCTATCAAAACTTCAGGCCTTAAAGTAAACATAAAACATTATAAAGGTGGGATTCTGGTTTCATTGGACAAACTAATAGTGCCGAATTGATTATGGAATAATAAAATATGGGTATTGACTCATAAAACCAGATGTACAAGTATATGCTCTAAGGTGTGATGTATCTGAAAATCACCTAGAGAATTCTTTAAAAGACACAGGATCCAAGATGGCAGACAAGAGGGTGACTACATCTCCTGTTGTTCCAGAACCCAGGATTCAAGAAGGGGAGGCATTGAGAGACTCTGACTAACATAGAGCCATGGGGTGAGTCTACCCCACTGGGTGAAGCTCGACCTGGGCAGCAGGCCCGGACAGGGGCGGCTTCTCAGAGCAGGGCAGGGCAGCTAGAGTCTTCCATAGGCAGCCCTGCTCCCTCTGGTGTCGGGCTCCTTCCACGGCCAGCTTCACGGAGCAGGTCGCCCAGTGAAAGCCTTTCTGCACAGAGCCAGTTCCAAGTCCTGGAGCCAACAGCGAGCTCCGGCCAGCAGGCAGCCTCTGGGACCAGGGCAGGGCAGCCAGAGACTTCTCCAAGCAAGCCCTGATCCCTTCAGCGGCAGGCTCCTTTCACGGCCAGCTTCTCGGAGCAGGCCACCCAGTGAGAGTCTTTCTGTACAGAGCCAGCTCCAAGTCCCGGACCAAGTGGGGAGCTCCAGCCTGCAGACAGCTTCTGGGACCAGGGCAGGGGGCCAGAGGCTTCTCCAAGCAGCCCTGCTCCCTCCAGCGGCGGGTTCCTTCCATGGCCAGCTTCTCGGAGCAGGCCGCCCAGTGAGAGCCTTTCTGCATAGAGCCAGCTTCAAGCCCTGGAACCAGTAGCGGGCTATGGGCAGCTTTCTTTGGAAGCACTACATTATCAAGCTTCTCCAAGACTTCAGGCTACTGAAGGCTGGGAGGTGATATACGGGAAATCTACAGGGACACTATAAGCCAATAGAGGAAATCTGCAATATCTCAGAGTCCCACTGATATCTGACCAATATGAGAAAAAAAGGGAAGACAATGTCCCAAACAAACGTAGATACTATATCAATAAAACCCAATGACAACACAGCAGAAGAAATGTCAGAAAAGGAGTTCAGAATGTACATAATTAAAACAATCAGAGAAGCAAACAAGGAGATGAAAGAGCAAATGCAGGCATTGAAGGAGGAGATGAAAGAGCAAATGCAGGCATTAAATGATCACACCAATCAACAGTTAAGAGACCAAATACGGGAAGCAAGAGATCATTTCAATAAAGAGTTAGAGATACTGAAAAACAAACAAACAGAAATCCTTGAAATGAAGGAAACAATAAACCAAGTTAAAAACTCCATAGAAATCATAACCAATAGGATAGAACACCTGGAAGACAGAACCTCAGACATTGAAGAAAAAATATTTAATCTTGAAAACAAAGTTGACCATACAGAGAAGATGGTAAAAAATTATGAACAGAATCTACAGGAATTATGGGATATCATGAAAAGGCCAAATTTAAGAATTATTGGGATTGAGGAAGGCATAGAGAAACAAACCAAAGGAATGAACAATCTAATCAATGAAATAATATCAGAAAATTTCCCAAATCTGAAGAATGAAATGGAAAACCAAGTACAAGAAGCTTATAGAACTCCAAATATACAAAATTACAACAGACCCACACCAAGGAACATTATTATGAAAATACCTAGCATACAAAATAAAGACAGAATTTTAAAGGCCACAAGAGAAAAGAATCAAATTAAATTCAGGGGGAAACCAATAAGAATATCAGCAGATTTTTCAATCCAGACCCTAAAAGCTAGAAGGGCCTAGAACAACATTTACCAAGCACTGAAAGAAAACGGATGCCAACCAAGAATCTTATACCCAGAAAAACTTACTTTCAGATTTGACGATGAAATAAGATCCTTCCATGGTAAACAAAACCTAAAGGAATTTACAAAAAGAAAGCTGCCATTACAGAATATTCTCAGCAAAATATTCCATGAGGAAGAGATGAAAAACAACGATGCAAATCAGCAATGGGAGGAACTAGCCTAAAGGAAAAGCCAAACAAAGGAGAAACCAAATCATGTCAAAAAACAAAAATAAGTCAAATGACTGGGAATCCAAATCATATCACAATAATAACCCTGAATGTTAATGGCCTGAACTCATCAATCAAAAGACATAGACTGGCAGATTGGATTAAAAAGAAAAATCCAACAATATGCTGCCTGCAAGAGACTCATCTCATAGAAAGAGATACCCATAGACTAAAGGTGAAAGGATGGGGAAAAACATACCATGCACATGGACACAGCAAAAAAGCTGGAGTATCCATCCTCATTTCAGATAATGTGGACTTCAAGCCAAAACTAGTCAGAAGGGATAAAGAAGGACATTTCATACTGCTTAAGGGAAGCATAAATCATCAAGACATTACAATCATAAATATCTATGCCCCGAACATTGGCTCATCCATGTACGTCAAACAATCCTTCTCAATTCCAGAAATCAAATAGACCATAACATAATAATACTAGGCGATTTTAACACACCTCTCTCACCACTGGATAGATCTTCCAAACAAAAATTGAATAAAGAACCATAGATCTCCATAACACAATCAACAATTTAGACTTAATGGACATATATAGAATATACCATCCAACAAAGAACAAATACACTTTCTTCTCAGCAGCACATGGATCCTTCTCTAAAATAGACCATATTTAATGCCACAAAGCTACTGTTAGCAAATACAAGAAGATAGAGATATTACCTTGTACTCTATCAGATCATAATGGATTGAAATTAGAAATAAATGACAGAATAAAAAACAAACTTCTCCAATACCTGGAGATTAAATAACACCCTATTATATGATGAAGGGATAACAGAAGACATCAGGAGGGAAATAAAAAAAATTCTTAGAAGTAAATAAGAACAAAGACACATATCAAAATCTCTGGGACACTATGAAAGCAGTACTTAGAGAAAGATTTATTTCATGGGGCACATTCAAAAAAAGAAGTAGAAATCAACAAATAAATGACTTAACACTACAGTTCAGAGCCCTAGAAAAAGAAGAGCAGACCAATGCCAAAAGTAGTAGAAGACAGGAAATAGTTAAAATCAGAGCCGAAATCAATGAAATTGAAACAAAAGAAACAATCAGAAAAATTAACAAAATAAATAGTTGGTTCTTTGAAAAAATATAATTGATAAACCCTTAGCCACACTAACAAAAAGAAAGAGGGAGAAAACTCAAATTACTAAAATTCGGAATGAACAGGAAATATCACAACAGACACGACTGAAATACAAAACATATTTAGAAGCTACTTTGAAAATCTATATTCCAACAAAACAGTAAACCTCAAAGACATCAACAAGTTTCTAGAGACATATGAATTACCTAAACTGAACGAGGAGGATATACAAAACTTAAATAAATCAATTTCAAGCAATGAAATAGAAGAGGTCATCAAAAGCCTACCAACAAAGAAAAGTCCAGGACCAGGTGGGTTCTCAGCCAAGTTCTACAAAACCTTTAAAGAAGAGCTCACTGCAATACTCCTCAAAGTATTCCATGAAATAGAAGAGGAGGGAACCCTCCCAAACTCATTCTATAAAGTCAATATTACCCTAATACCTAATCCAGACAGAGACACATCGAGGAAAGAAAATTTCAGACCAATATCCTTAATGAACTTCGACACAAAATTTCTCAACAAAATTTTAGCAAATCACATACAAAAATATATTAAAAAGATAGTGCACCACGAAAAAGTGGGTTTTATCCCAGGGATGCAAGGTTGGTTCAACATCAGGAAATCAATAAATGTCATTCACCATATCAACAGACTTAAAGTTAAGAATCACATGATTATTTGAATAGATGCTGAAAAAGCATTCGATAAAATACAGCATCCCTTCATGCTCAAATCACTAGAAAAAATTGGGGTACTGGCCTTAACATTGTAAAGGCCATCTACGCTAAGCCCATGGCCAGTATCATTCTAAATGGTGAAAAACTAAAAGCATTCCCCCTAAAAACTGGAACAAGGCAGGGATGCCCTCTTTCACCACTTCTATTCAACATCTTCCTTGAGACTCTAGTCAGAGCAATTAGACAAACCAAAGAAATTAAAGAGATACGAATTGGAAAAGAAGAACTCAAACTATTCCTGTTTGCTGATGATATGATTACATACTTAGAGGAACCAGGAAATTCTACCAGAAAACTTTTAGAACTCATAAGTAAAGTAGCAGGTTAGAAGATCAATGCTCATAAATCCAATGCATTTTTATGCATAACTGATGAATCTTCAGAAAGAGAAATTAGGAAAACTACCCCATTCACAATAGCATCAAAAAAAATAAAATACTTGGGAATCAATCTCACAAAAGAGGTGAAAGACCTCTACAATGAGAACTACAGAACACTAAACAAAGAAATTAAAGAAAACCTTAGAAGATAGAAAGATCTCCCATGTTCTTGGATATGAAGAATTAATATTGTCAAAATGGCCATACTATCAAAAGTGCTATGCAGATTCAATGCAATTCCAATTAAAATCCCAACGATGTACCTTTCAGAAATAGAGCAAGCAATTATGAAATTCATCTGGAAGAATAAGAAACCCAAAATAGCTAAAGCAATCCTCAGTAGAAAGAGTGAATCAGGGGATATTGCAATACCGAATCTTTAACTCTACTACAAAGCAATAGTAACAAAAATGGCATGGCATTGGTACCAAAATAGACAGGTAGATCAATGGTACAGAATAGAGGACATGGACACAAACCCAAATAAATATAATTTTCTCATACTAGAGAAAGGAGCCAAAAATATGCAATGGAGAAAAGATAGCTTCTTCAACAAATGGTGCTGGGAAAACTGGAAATCCATACGCAACATAATGAAATTAAACCCCTATCTCTCACCCTGCACAAAACTCAACTCAAAATGGATCAAGGACCTCAGAATCAGACCAGAGACCCTGCATCTTATAGAAGAAAATGTAGGTCCAAATCTCCAACTTGTTGACTTAGGATCAGACTTCCTTAACAGGACTCCCATAGCACAAGAAATAAAAGCAAGAATCAACAACTGGGATAGATTGAAACTAAAAAGCTTTCTCTCAGCAAAGGAAACTCTCAGTAATGTGAAGAGAGAGCCTACAGAGTGGGAGAATATCTTTGCCAACCATACCTCAGATAGAGCGCTAATTTCCAGAATCTATAAAGAACTCAAAAAACACTACACCAAGAATACAAATAATCCAATCAACAAATGGGCTAAGGAAATGAACAGACACTTCACAGAAGAAGATGTACAAGTAATCACCAGATATATGAAAAAATGTTCAACATCCCTAGTAATAAGGGAAATGCAAATCAAACTACCCTAAGATTTCATCTCACCCCAATTAGAATGGCGATTATCAAGAACACAAGCAACAATAGGTGTTGGCGAGAATGTGGGGAAAAAGGTACACTCATACATTGCTGGTGGGGTTGCAAATTAGTGGAGCCACTCTGGAAAGCAGTATGGAGATTCCTCAGAAAGCTTGGAATGGAACCACCATTTGACCCAGCTATCCCACTCCTTGGCCTATACCCAAAGGGCTTAAAATCAGCATTCTACAGAGATACAGCCACATAAATGTTCATTGCTGCTCAATTCATAGTATCCAGATTGTGGAACCAACCAAATGTCCTTCAATTGATGAATGGATAAAGAAATGTGGCATATATATATACAATGGAATATTACTCTGCCATGAAGAATGATAAAATTATGGCATTTGTAGGCAAATGGATGAAATTGGAGAATATCATGCTAAGTGAGATAAGCCAATCTCAAAAAACCAAAGGACGAATGATTTCACTGATAAGCGGATGATGACACATAATGAGGAGTGGGAGGGGTTAGCGTTAGGGTTAGGATTAGGTTTAGGGTTAGCGTTAAGGCGGGTGGCAAGAATGGAGGAAGGAAGGACTGTATAGAGGGAAAAGAGGGGTGGGGGTTGGGGGGAATGAAAAAAATAACAGAATGAATCAAACAACATTACCCTATGTAAATTTATGATTACACAAATGGTATGCCTTTATGCCATGTACAAACAGAGAAACAACATGTATCCCTTTTGTTTACAAAAATGAAAATAAAAATAAAAAGGACGAGGAATGTAGCTCAGTGGTAGAACATTTGAATTTTGGCCTTTGTTTTCAGGTGATAATCTTGTCAACTTAAAAGCTATTTCCCTGTAAGTATGTGGTATTTCCCTGAGGCTATTATCAGTTTTTCCCCTTGTCTTTAATTTTCAGAAGTTTAATTAAAATTTGTTTTGATGCTAAAAAGAATAAAATAAATTAAAAGACACAGCATGTTAGAAACACAGTCTTAAGCCTCTTAAATGCAGATGTTATTTTGCTCCATTGTTGCACCACACCTTTAGCATGATGCACACACACTTTCTACCTTTGAAAAATGTCCACAAGCGATACTTGAGAAACTGCCAGTGTGTGTTTCAGTAAGCTGATCAGAGTGCTCTTTTGTTTTAAGGCAGTTGCCCAGTTTTCAATGCTACAAGTTAACTGTATATAAATTTAAAAGTTCTAAGAGGTTATAGTCACCTTCCCTGGAAGTCACTGAGTGATTGGTTAAGGAAAACATAACTAAAATCAAGTTAATTCTTGGGAGAATGAGTTGGCCATGGTAATAGACCAAATGCTAACACAAGATTTTTCACTGCATGAGAAAGAAGAGCCTTACTTCCCTTGGGTGAACATGTCTGTCAGGATGGTGATCTTCTGTTGTTATTTTGAGTTTCTTGACCTTCATAATCAAATAGTGGGTCTGTGTCAAGAACATCTGGAGACTAGATATTTTAGACTTAGTTCCAAGGCAGAGGAGATTAACTTAGCAAAGTGTTTTCAAAAGTTAAAAATCTCATGCAAATTACTATGTTAGACTTAGAGACCTATGCTTGGTTTCTGAATCAAGTTAATTTTAGGGAAGTGACATTTCAAATATCATCCATATAGGCCTGGGTTGACTCTAAGTTCGGGTAGGTAGAGAAGTTGAGATATATAGTGGATATCCATGATTTCTTTTCCTCTTTCACATCCCTTCCTTCTGGAAATTGTCCCTTTCTGACATGGGGCATACTCAATCCAAAAGCACCTAATCCCTTATAGTAGATGTAGAGATATTAACTCAACCCAGGGACACAGCTGGTCTGGTCAGGGAGAAGGAGGACAAAGAGGATAAGAAGTGTGACACCCCCAAAGAACAATGGGGTCATTTGAAAGAGGTTGCCTAGGACATTAAAAGAATAAAGCATTCTTATCCTTCTGAGACTGTAAGCAAATAAGATTAATTATGCCCTGGTGGTTGTTGGAGTCAATTTTACATCTGTAAAATGAGAACCTGTCACAAAATGAACCAATAGGAGAGAAACAGTTAAGAGATGGAAAAAGACTAAGTATTGATGATTTTGTTTGAGGTCCTATATTCATTCAGGGACCAGTTATGGGTCCCTGGATTTTTAGATATATAGACCAAAAACTATTTTTGCTGAAGTCGGGTTGTTCAGTTGAAAATTGAGAAACTGAGAGGCCATATAAATATAATTCCTTGAAGGTATAGCTCAAACTTCACCTTTCCCAGGAAGAGGTCCCTGAGTATTTTAACCTTCAATTTCCCATATTGCTACTGAACTCAGATTACATGTTTCTATAAGGCAGGGTTCAGACAAGAAATAGAATATACCCCAGATGCATTCAAATAAAGAAACTATAATTAAGGAACAACTCATGGAGTTGTGGGAGCTAAAGGAAATAAGTAGAAGATGTCCAAGCATCCAGAAACTAGCGACAACATTGAAGATATTAAGGGGAGGAATCGCATCACTGGAACCCAGTGAGAGCTTGAAATGTTGAAGAGGAACTATTCAAAAGGATCAGTGTTCACGGAAGTTTAAGAAATAGAAAGTCCCATAGTCCATCTTCAGAATATAGTATTTAACCTTAATTGGGGTGAAAGATGCAATTGTAGCCATTTTAGCTATAGCCCTTCCCTTTTTCATCTCCAATTTTAAAATTAGCTAATCACATAGATTACAGCCCCAAACTGCTTCTATCAGAGCAGGGGGCAGTGCTGCATTAAGGACAAAAAAAAGTAGACTGCCTGCTCAAGCGTGCTGGTTTGCCAGACTTTGTTTGGTAGTACATCCTTATAGAAAAGGAAAGTTTGCCTTGCCAAGCTATTTCTTTTTCTTTTTTCAATTTCATCGTATTTTAATGAACTTAACCTAGTAATAGAAAATTGAATTCTTGCATTGTTTTTAAGATCAACTGGGTGATTTATTGCAATCTCTCGATAACAGTGTACAAATGGAGCATAACTTTTCATTCCTCTGGCTGTACATGGAGGTGAGTCACAAGAGTAGTGTAATCATACATATATACAGGGTAACAATGTCTGTCTCATTCTACCATCCTTCCTTCCCATCCCCATAGCCCCACCTCGTCCCTCACTCACCTCTGCCCAATCCAAAGTTCCTCCATTATTCTACCCCCGCTCCATTATGGATCAGCATCCGCTTATCAGAGAAAACATTCAGCTTTTAGTTTTGGAATTGGCTTATTTTATGTAGCATGATCTTCTCTAGTTCCATTGTTTTACCTGCAACAGCCATAATTTCATTCTTCTTTAAGACTGAGTAAAGTTCCATTGTGTATATGTACCACATTTTCTTTATCCATCCATCTGTTGAATGGCATCTAGGTTGGTTCCATAGTTTAGCTATTGTGAATTTAACTGCTATAAACATGGATTTAGCTGTGTCACTGTAGTATTCTGATTTTAAGTCCTTTGTGTATAAACCTAGGAATGTGATAACTGGATCAAATGGTGGTTCCTTTCCAAGTTTTCTGAGGAATCTCCACACTGCTTTCCATAGCGGTTGCACCAATCTGCAGTCCCACCAGCAATATATGAGTATACCTTTATCCCCACATCCTCATCAACACTTATTATTGCCTGTATTCTTTTTTTAAATTTATTTTTATTGTAAACAAATTGGGTACATCTTGTTTCTCTGTTTGTACACAAAATAGAGGCATACCATTTGTGTAATCATACATTTACATAAGGTGATGGTGTTTGATTCATTCTGTTGTTTTCTTCCTTCCCCCAACCCTTCCCACCCCTCTTTTCCCTCCTTCATCCATTCTTGCCTCCTCCTCCCCCCATTATGTATCATCATCCGCTTATCAACGAGATCATTCATCCTTTGGTTTTTTTGAGATTGGCTTATCTCACTTAACATGATATTCTCCGATTTCATCCATTTGCCTGCAAATGCCATAATTTTACTCTTCTTTATGGCTGAGTAATATTCCATTGTATATTTATATACCACAGTTTATCCATTCATCAATTGAGGGGCATTGTAGTTGGTTCCACAATCTGGATATTGTGAATTGAGCAGCTATGAACATTGATGTGGCTGCATCACTGTAGTATGCTGATTTTAAGTCCTTTGGGTATAAACTGAGGAGTGGGATAGCTGGGTCAAATGGTGGTTCCATTCCAAGTTTTCTAAGGAATCTCCACACTGCTTTCCAGGGAGGCTGCACCAATTTGCAAACCCAACCAGCAATGTATGAGTGTACCTTTTTCCTCACATCCTCGTCAACACCTATTGTTGCTTGTATTCTTGATATCGCCATTCTAATTGGGGTGAGATGAAATCTGAGGGTAGTTTTGATTTGTATTTCTCTTAGTACTAGAGATGTGGAACATTTTTCCATATATCTGTTTGATTGCTTGTACATCTTCTGTGAAGTGTCTGTTCATTTCCTTAACCCATTTGTTGATTGGATTATTTGTATTCTTGGTGTAGAGTTATTTGAGTTCTTTATAGATTCTGGAGATTAGTGCTCTATCTAAAGTATGAGTGGCAAAGATATTCTCCCACTCTGTAGGCTCTCTCTTTGTATTGCTGATAGTTTCCTTTGCTGAGAGAACGCTTTTTAGTTTGAATCTATCCCAGTTGTTGATTCTTGCTTTTATTTCTTGTGCTATGGGAGTCCTGTTAAGGAAGTCTGATCCTAAGCCAACAAGTTGAAGATTTGGACCTACTTTTTCTTCTATAAGATGCAGGGTCTCTGGTCTGATTTCAAGGTCCTTGATCCATTGTGAGTTGATTTTTGTACAGGGTGAGAGATAGGAGTTTAGTTTCATTCTGTTGCATATGGATTTCCAGGTTTCCCAGCACCATTTGTTGAAGAAGCTATCTTTTCTCCATTGCAAGTTTTGGTATCTTTGTAAAGTATGAGAAAACTGTATGTATTTGGGTTTGTGTCTGTGTTCTCTATTCTGTACCATTGATCTACCTGTCTATTTTGGTAAAAATACCATGCCATTTTTGTTACCACTGTTTTATAGTATTGTTGAAGTTCTGGTATTGCAATACCCCCTGCCTCACTCTTCCTGCTAAGGATTGCTTTAGCTATTCTGGGTTTCTTATTCTTCCAGATGAATTTAATAATTGCTTGCTCTATTTCTGAAAGGTACATCATTGGGATTTTAATTGGAATTGCATTGAATCTGTATAGCACTTTTGGTAGTATGGCCATTTTGACAATATTTATTCTGCCTATCCAAGAACATGGGAGATCTTTACATCTTCTAAGGTTTTCTTTAATTTCTTTCTTTAGAGTTCTCTAGTTCTCATTGTAGAGGTCTTTCACCTCTTTTGTTAGATCGATTCCCAAGTATTTTATTTATATATTTTTTGAAGCTATTGTGAATAGGGTAGGTTTTCTAACTTCTCTTTCTGAGGATTCATCACTTATGTATAAAAATACATTAGATTTATGAACATTGATCTTGTAACCTGCTACCTTACTGAATTCACTTGAGTTTTAAAAGTTTTCTGGTGGAATTTCTGGGTTCCTCTAAATATATTATCCTGTCATCATCAAATAGGCATAGTTTGAGTTCTTCTTTTCCTATTTGTATCCCCTTAATTTCTTTGGTCTGTCTAATCACTCTGGCTAGAGTTTCGAGGAAAATGTTGAAGGAGTGGTGAGAGAGGCACCCCTGCCTTGTTCCAGTTTTTAGGGGGAATGTTTTCAGTTTTTCATCATTTAGAATGATATTGGCCCTGGGCTTAGCATAGATGACCTATATAATGTTATGGAATGTTCCCATTATCCCTATTTTTTCTAGTGTTTTGAGCATGAAGGAATGATGTATTTTATCAAATGCTTTCTCAGCATCTATCGAAATAATCATGTGATTCTTGACTTTAAGTCTGTTGGTATGGTGAATGACATTTATTGATTTCTGGATGTTGAACCAACCTTGCATCCCTGGGATGAAACCCACTTGATCATGGTGCAAAATATCTCTTTAATATATTTTTGAATGCGATTTGCTAAAATTTTGTTGAGAATTTTTGCGTCGATGTTCATTAAGGATATTGGTCTGAAATTTTCTTTCCTCGATGTGTTTCTGTCTGGTTTAGGTATCAGGGTGATATTGGCTTCATAGAATGAGTTTGGAAGGGGTCCCTCCTCTTCTATTTCATGGAATGCTTTGAGTAGTATTGGAATGAACTCTTCTTTAAAGATTTTGTAGAACTCAGTTGAGAACCCATCTGGTCCCAGAGTTTTCTTTGTTGGTAGATTTTTGATGACTTCTTCTATTTCATTACTTGAAATTGATCTATTTAAATTGTGTATGTCCTCCTCGTTCAGTTTAGGTAATTCATATGATTTTAGAAACCTGTTGATGTCTTTAAGATTTTCTATTTTGTTGGAGTATAGATTTTCAAAATAGCTTCTAATTATGTTTTGTATTTCACTTGTGTCTGTTGTGATATTTCTTTGTTCATTCTGAATTTTAGTAATTTGAGTTTTCTCTCTCCTTTCTCTTTGTTAGTGTGACTAAGGGTTTGTCAATGTTGTTTATTTTTTCAAAGAATCAACTTTTTATTTTGTCGATTTTTTTGATTTTTTCTTTTGTGTTAATTTCATGGATTTCAGCTCTGATTTTAACTATTTCCTGTCTTCTACTACTTTTGGTGTTGCTCTGTTCTTCTTTTTCTAGGGCTTTGAGCTGTAGTATTAAGTTGTTTATTTGTTGATTTTTTCTTCTTTTATTGAATGCACTCCATGAAATAAATTTTCCTCTAAGTACTGCTTTCATTGTGTCCCAGAGATTTTGATATGATGTATCTTTGTTCTTGTTTACCTCTGAGAAGTTTTTTATTTCCCCCCTGATGTCTTCTGTTATCCATTCATCATTCAATTATTTAGTTCGCAGGTGTTGGAGTAGTTTCTGTTTTTTATTCTGTCATTTATTTCTAATTTCAATCCATTATGATCTGATAGAATACATGATAGTATTCTATCATCTCTATCTTCTTATATTTGCTAACAGTAGCTTTGTGACATAATATATGGTCTGTTTTAGAGAAGGATCCATGTGCTGCTGAGAAGAAAGTGTATTCACTCTTTGTTGGATGGTATAAATGTCCGTTAAGTTGAAATTATTGATTGTGTTATTAAGATCTATGGTTTCTTTGTTCAATTTTTGTTTGGAAGGTCTGTCCAGGGGGAGAGAGATGAGTTAAAGTCACCTAGTATTATTGTGTTGTGATCTATTTGATTCCTGAAATTGAGAAGGATTTGTTTGATGTACATGGATGCGCCACTATTTGGGGCATAGATATTTATGATTGTAATGTCTTGATGATTTGTGCTTCCTTTAAGTAGTATGAAATGTCCTTCTTTATCCCTTCTGACTAACTTTGGCTTGAAGTCCACATTTTCTGATATGAGGTTGGTAGTCTGACTTTTTTGCTGAGTTCATGTGCATGGTATGTTTTTTCCCATCCTTTCACCTTTAGTCTGTGGGTATTTCTTTATATGAGATGAGTCTCTTGCAGCAGCATATTGTTGGATCTTTCTTCTTAATCCAATCTGCCAGTCTATGTCTTTTTATGGATGAATTCAGGCCATTAACATTCAGGGTTACTATTGAGATATGATTTGTATTCTGGGCCATTTGGCTCATTTTTGTTTTTGACATGACTTGGTTTCTCCTTTATTTGGCTATTTTTTTAGGGCAGTTCTTCCCTTTGCTGATTTGTATCATTGTTTTTCATCTCTTTCTCATGGAATATTTTGCTGAGAATATTCTGTAATTCGGGTTTTCTTTATGTAAATTCTTTTAGCTTTGTTCATCATGGAAGGATTTTATTTCTCTGTCAAATCTGAAGGTAAGTTTTGCTGGGTATAAGATTCTTGGTTGGCATCTGTTTTTTTCCAGGGCTTGAAAAATGTTGTTCCAGGCTCTTCTAGCTATTAGGGTCTGGGTTGAAAAATCTGCAGATATTCTTATTGGTTTCCCCCTGAATGTAATTTGATTCTTTTCTCTCACAGCCTTTAAAATTCTCTTCATTTTGTATGTTAGGTATTTTCATAATAATGTGCCTTGGTGTGGCTCTGTTGTAGTTTTGTATATTTGGAGTTCTATAAGCTTCTTGTACTTGGTTTTCCATTTCATTCTTCAGATTTGGGAAATTTTCTGATATTATTTCATTGAATAGATTGTTCATTCCTTTGGTTTGTTTCTCTAAGCCTTCCTCAATCCCAATTATTCTTAAATTTGGCCTTTTCATAATATCCCATAATTCTTGTAGATTCTGTTCATGTTTTCTTACCATCTTCTCTGTTTGGCCAACTTTGTTTTCAAGATGAAATATTTTGTCTTCAATGTCTGAGGTTCTGTCTTTCAGGTGTTCTATCTTATTGGTTATGCTTTCTATGAATTTTTAATTTGGTTTATTGTGTCCTTCATTTCAAGATTTTCTGTTTTTCTTTTCAATATCTCTAACTCTTTATTGAAATGATGTTTTGCTTCCTGTATTTGCTATTTTAACTGTTGATTGGTGTGATCATTCAAAGCCTGCATTTCCTATTTCATCTCATCATTTGCATCTCTGATCTTTTTAATTATGTACATTCTGAACTCTCCTTCTGACATTTCTTCTGCCATGCTGTCTTTGGATATTTTTGATGTAGCATCTAGTTTTGTTTGGGACATTTTCTACCCTTGTTTTCTCATATTGGTCAGGTATCTACCCCTCTAGTAGTGAAACTGTGAGATATTTCAGATTTTCTCTATTGACTTATAGTGTCCCTGTAGATTTCAAATATCTCACCTCCTAGCCTTTAGTAGCCTGAAATTTTGAAGGAACTTGATAATGCAGTGCTCCGCATGAAAGCTGTCCCTCTAGGTATGGTAGCCTGCAGGTGGGGTATGTTCCCTGTCAGTGGGCAGAGGCACCTCCACTTGTTGACCAATAGTCAGCCAAAGGGTAACTAGACTGTGGGCTGGGACATGAATGGTCTGGGCCTGTGTCTGTAGTTCTACCACCCTGGTGGGAAAGCCTTGCCCAACAGGGATGACTCACCTGGTGAGGAGGTTTCACTGGGCAGCTCCCCTTTGAGAAATTCCCTTCAGTCCAGAAGTACTGCCTTGGCTGGGAAGCCCTCCTCTTTGATGTTCCCAGGGGTCCAGACCTACCTCCTGGGCCAGGGAGCCTCACCCTGTGCTGAAGCATCTAGCTGGGTGGTGTTATGGAGTCCAACTTAAGAACAGACCCATCACCAATGGGAAGTCCAAATTTGAGAGTCTTTATTAAGCTGGCCAGCTGACTGTCTCACACAATGCCCCAAAAAATGACTATTAGGAGAACAGCCCTGACCACAGGGTTGTGGGGGTTCTTATACCAAAAATCACATGAATCCTAAGTGTCTGTTGTTATCATTTGAAATTACAAACTAACATCATGAGATCATCAACAGAGGGGGAAGTGGGTCAAAATGACCCTTACCTAGGTACAAACTAAAGAATGGTTACTAAAATCCACACAATCACTGTTTACGTGGTACATTGGTTAAGAGCAATAGAATCAAAAGAGCACAATTTTTCTTTACATAGGAATTATCATTCTGTATTGTTAAACATGTCACACTCTAATTGATCATGGGTACAGAGGCAGGGTGTTCCCATGGGAGAAGCTTATTTCCTGCATAACATGGAGTCTTGGAGCAAAATGGAGTCTGATTAGTCATTTCCCTTATAGTCTGGTCTATGACATTTTCATTGAGCCAGATCTGTCAGCCCATCACAGGTGGCCTCTCATCCGAGAAGCTGCCTGCAGTCCTGGGACCCTTGCTCTGCCCCGAAGCCTCTCACTGAGCGACCCTCCTCTACAGTGCTCCTGGTTTTCTGGGTTCACTGCTCCAGCAGGGGAGTCTTGCTGGGCAACTCTACTTCACAAAGTTACCTGCGTTCTGGGACTACCACCTCATCCAGGGGCCTTGCCCAGTGGGAGAGACTCATCTGAGTTGGTCCCAAGTCTCTTGATACCTCCTCTTCTTGAATACTGAGTCCTGGAGCGACATGAATTGCAGTCACCCTCTTGTCTGCCATCTTGAAACTCCCCATCAAGCTATTTCTGAGCACTTGATTCTTTGCAGCACCCTGATATTTCCACAAAAGGATCAGTCACAGTCAAAGACATGAAACTAAAGCAGAGATGGAGAGGCAAAAATACTAATCTCTCTTTCCTCCTTTTCTTGGATCTCATGACAGTGCATTTCATTATTAAAATCAAATTGAAGGCCAAAGGAAAGGAAGTCCTGGTGCTACCACCAATAGTGATGGGTCTGAGCAGGATGGGTGGAAACTAAAATTCAGAGGTTGTGATGACAAAGGACATCCAGCATTGTGTTGAAGTCTCAATTTACAACTTGGCAGCTGTGTATGGCTCTTCATGAAGGGAAATTATTGGTGTGCTCCCATGGATTTATGAAGTCTGATTTTGTCCCAAAGATTGAATCCCTGGTAGAAAGAGCAGGCATCTTTTGAGAAGTTTGCACGACACTGGATGCCTCTGTTTCTCTGTATGAAAAGTGAATCAAATTAGCACTGGAAAATGATGACTAACATTTTTAATATTCTTGAGTGAATTTGTGCAAGACAACCATTTTGTCAGAAGGCAGAAAAGACTCCATGGGCAAGAACATTGTATCATTTACTCCTAATGGTCTTAAAGGCACCTCCTGAACTCAAGTTGGCAGGCAAGGGTAAGAAAAAGGGGAATGGAACACTGAGGTCAGGGAACACTGAGGTCAGAGAGATGAAACACTTACTATTGCAGTTGTGTGAAAAAAAATGACCCTTTCCAGTGAAATTTCCAGGTAATTTTACACACACATTCTTTCATTTTGACACATTCCAATTCAATAATGTTGATTTTTAAAAATAGGAGGTAGCTTCCCCCCAACCCCCATTTTCTCCTGGTAGCCTATTTATGCTATTCCTCTTACATGGCTATTTTCCTTCTTCTCTTGGACAAACAGTATATATCCCAGCTCTTCATTTCTGAGCAAGTAACACATTTGGGTCTCTCTTTAAGCAAAACCATTCTGCAAAGCTTGGGTAGGAGAGGAAAAGATGGGAATGCAGGGAGCAGTGATCCTCTGCCTAATTTTGTGGCTAGTCTGCAGCCCCATCAGGCAATATTCATAGAATCTGACAAGTAGAAATTAGTTCTATTGATTTTATTTCCATAACATTTGAAAAACAATCCTTATCAAAGATGTGTTTCAAATATCTCTCTGGCAGAAATATAGGGTTTTGACTCAGAGAGAATATGTTCCTGAATACACATCTAAAACAATTTCTAAGAAAAGCAGAATCAAAATCAATATTTCCACAGTTAATGCCTTTCACTGCCTTCATGAAGATATGCAACTTAATTTGCAAGCATTTTGCTTAACAAGGAAAATTGCCTATGATGCTGACTGGATCAGAACCACTCATTTCACACTCATTATACATTACACAATATCCCAAATGTGAACTCCCACCCACTGAACTGGTATTGGAGTAGTCCTTTCAATAATAAATTACTTCTATTTATTTCAATACAGTTGGAAGCATTAAGAATTCTTTTGCACCTGAAGGTAATTATAAGTAACTATACTAATCCCAGGATTGTGGCTCAGTTAAACTGAAGATATTAAAAGGATTTTGGGGAAAAATGATAAGGTTCTTAACAGCACTTAAAATATTATGAATATATAAACATACACATATGCACACACACAGCAGACTTGGAGAACTTTTGTACTATGGGAAAACTTTAGCAAGATATAACCAATGTATATTAGAAAGATTTATGTTAGAACAATTAAAATGCTTAGCAAATGGTGTTTGAAGTCAAATGAAAGAAAGTGACTGTGTAGTTAAAAGTCATTAAGAAGTTAGGGAAAGTAGGGATCTCTTCTTCATACCAAGAGACTTTTCAATTCAATTAGTTTAACTGAAAAATGTACAATGAAAAATCTCACAAGTACCTGAAAAAATGAGATAGTCTTAGAAAAATTCTCATTGCTTCCAAAGTTGGTGGAAGCAGAGAGAAAATGCAGATATACAGGTTCAGAACATGCTGGATAAATGTGTGACTGAGCCTAAACAAAGGCTGCAGAAGTCCAGAAAGGGAGCACATTTGGTCAGTGCTGTACATTTCTTCTCCAAAGATATCCACAAAGGGAATGGATGGGTTTCTAGGACCAGTTGTCTGGCCTCAAAGAAGAAATGTGTAGTCTGAGGACGATTACTAAGTAAGACTATTATTTACTTACTGTCTGTATCTGTCAGGGAATGCTAGGTAAGGCTTAGTATAAAAGAAGATTATCTCTTATTAACTCTTTGAATACAATCACAAGCTTTTAGGGGACTCTGCTCTACTTTACCTCATGTTTCCAAGATCAGCATAGTAAGGGAAGAATACACCACAGATTGGGCACAGGGTCTTAACGCTATGGTCTGTAAGTAACATACATCATTTCTAGGCATAGAGCCTAGAAATTTCATGAGCCAGAGGGATGGGAAGTGCTTTCCTATCATGCTCTGAAAGGGAAGAAAACTACAATAATTGCTATCACCCTCATGACTACTACTAATACTACTCAATGGGTTTTTCAGCAAACCAGGTGTCAAGAATATTTCCCAACACTGTCCATTTTTCCAAGACACAAGATAGGGAAAACAGCAATAATAGAAGTTTTTATTTAATTCTTTAATTGGTTAAATATCTTCTGTAATTGGAAATATCTAATTCTCCACCTGTTTAATATCACAGGAACAAAATTAAGAAAGGACCTAAACTGATAGAACAGAAGCATAATGCAACTATAAATAAGCTTTTACTTAACAATATGGTGAACTTTTGGAAGAAATCACACATGTAAAACATGATTCAGAAAAGGAGAATGTTATGCCCCAGATTTTGCAGGAGACTCTTAGAAAAGGCATGAAGTAAAGAACGACCTGGAGAAGTCCTTACACTGCCTCTACACTTCATTAATTCAGGGAAAGTGATATTACTATTATTTTACAATGAGAAAAGTGACTTTCCCTGGTCACACAGTTAGTAGTGTAGGGAAGAGGTGGTAGGAAATTGGTATGATGATGTAGGAAGCAGAGGGAAGAGTGAAAATAAGGCTGTGTACTTGCTCCTAAGTGGAAAACAGGGTAAAAATATGAAACAGTTACTATAATATGCAAACCTAGGTCTGCTTATTGAAGGAGCAATCTGTCATGTAGATCCCCCAAACAGGCTGACAGTGCTGGCAGATCCATATATCAGGCCTAAGAGAGCAAAACTAAAAATTCAAAAATTTCTTCAAAATATTCCTGTGTATATTTATTTTTGAATATATTTGGTTATCTGTGTGAAAAGGGCATGAAGGCGTATAAAATATGAAAATGTTTCCTTCCAAAATGATTAATATATTTTGAAAAATGTTTTTTTGTGATAGTTAGAATCAAACAAAGCAAATTGAGCTCTACCTCTGAGCTCTACCTCTAGCCCAGAATTTTAGTTTTAAAGGTACAAATTCTCATTATCTAGTAAAATCTGGTATATAAAATATGGTTATTCAGAATGACTTATTCCAAATTCTGGAGCCTATGCATGGATCTTTCTAGAGCTTGCTGGAAAAGTCTAGGTAAAATCTGTAACTAATATCCATGATTTTTGACCTACATTCACTGCCCCATCTATATTTGATGTATAAGTAGATCTTATTCCTATTCTTTAATCCTGGGAAAGGTTGCAGTTTCCCATACCACTGCCAGATACATGTAAATCAAGTCTCAAACAAGTGTATACACACACACTATGTACTCTCCAGAATTGTCCATTTGTCTTCTTATACTCTTACTTATCAGAGACTCTTTCTTTTGTTTTATTTTTATTTTTTAAAGAACAGTCCAAAGTGAAAGGAAGACAGCTTGAGTTACCTATCTGGATCTTATTCTTTTACTTTATGTAGGTCTTCATTCTTTTTCTGGGTCTCAGTTTCCTTGTTTTTTAAACTAGAGGAGTGAACCAAAAGCCATATTTCTTAAAAGGTGTTTTGTGAAGCCCTAGTTTTAAGAAATTAGGGGTAAAGTATTCAAATAAGATTAGGAAGCACTTGCTTTCTTATGTGAATTTCTCAAGGCATTTAATATGATAGCCTGTGTGACAAATCCTTTCCTCAAATCACTTTATTTTACTCCCTTTCCTTAATTACTTTGAGCCTATAGAGTTCTTCTGTTATTCTTTTGTTTTGTGTCTAGCACGTGGTATATCAATCAACCTGGCCCTCACTGCGGTCCTTCTCAAGTGGAATACTCATCACCCAGCGAAGTCATGGATACTATTGTCAAAATTCCCTATCAAAGGGAGATGTCCTTGGAAAAGGTCAGGATTTTAGCTTCAGCTTTTCTAACAATTGAAGGGAACTTATGCAAAGTGGGATTGCTCTTGACAATCTAGATGAAGGAAAGGCCAGGGGAATTGTAGAAGGCAGGAGGAGGCTTTGTAAAAGAGAGACCAGAGGACTCACCAAGGCAAAAGTTGGTCATTCCGATCACAAGATTCTACAGATGCCACTAGCTCAGGTTGATTTCTCAAATATAAGATCATAACCCCTCTGTAAACAAGACATTAACCTTCCTCTAGAAAGTATAACTTTGGGGTAGACATGATTCTGATACTCCTGGGCTTATCTTGAGCCAGTTCTCATTACTTAGATGATAATTCCTACCTTTTCATTGAAATGCTAGAGTAATTAAATTTTAATGCTTGATTCTTTGTATTGGGGCTTGGAGGGGTCAGAAGGGAGGACAATTCATGAAGACACACAGGTCTAGCAACATTAATTGTAGGGATCTTTATATAAAAAGCAGGAAAAAAACATACTGAACACCACTAAGGATAAATTTATACTATATGCAGAAGTAGTATTAAAAATATTAAAATACAAAGACTTATCCTTTAAAAATAATTGTACTGGTGTTGGGGATGTAGCTCAATGGTAGAGCACTTTCATAACTTGTGAGACACTGGGTTTGATCCTCAGCACCATATAAAAATACATAAATAAAATAAAGGCATTTTGCCCATCTACAAGTAAAAATATTTTTTAAAATAGTGTTTATAAAACATAAAGGGTTAATAATAATATTCAGCAACATAAATTTTAAAACAAAAATTTTTGTCATATAATTTACTAAATAGTAATATTTTATGAATGTGATATCTTGGTTGATCATAGATTTTCCTTGCTAATTTTTCTTCAAGTACATTTATTAGGAAATCAAATATTTTTAGTACTTATGTCAATTTTCAATTGACATAATAGGAAGCAATGTCTGTCATTTGGTATATGCAAGATCAGAAATAATGTTTAATAACTAATATTTGGAAAGATATTTTTCTACTAATTTAATTCTTACTGGAGCTGATAAAAATCTTTTATATGCTGTGATAATATAGGAATACATTTCTGAAAAATATTAATACATCTAAAGATGATAATGCTTATGAGGGAGGGTTTCTAAAGATTCAACTCATCATGGAAATCAGTTTTGCCTAACTCTGATTTTTTTTTAATTTAAACCACTTTATTATTAAGTTATTCTAGGATGATTAATCAAAAGAAAACATAATCTGAGACATCAACAGCATTTTTACCTCCTTCCTGCAGTCCTTTAAATACCTCAACAAGTACTTCTGGTCTTATAAAGTTACTCTCACACAAGGCCAAATCGTAATGATTCTTCAATTTGATTAAAGGTAATGGATGCTAGTTAAAGGGGAAAAAAGAATGGACGCAAATCACCTTAGCTTTTAAAAGATAGTTTCTTTTATCACCTAAGAATACTTGAGGATCTTCTTTGATCAAAATTATAGTTCATTGAAGCACTTCTGATTTTGTAAATGCTTAACTGTGGAAGCATCTCTATTTCATTTGGGAGTAGCAGAGTCATTTATGTTACCATCACAACTTACAAGTTGCAGTTTTCATCTTACATGGAACTCCATTGTTCTGCGTTGCCACAGGGATCAGGCAACTGGCCATTATTGGTTTGGAGTTACACTACATGCATAGTATTTCTTTTTTATTATTATTATTGTATACAAATGGGATACATGTTGTTTCTCAATTAGTACATGGGGTCAAGGCATACCATTTGTGTAATCATAAGTTTACATAGGGCAATGATGTTTGATTCATTATTTTCCCCCTTCCCCCCACCCCTCCCACCCCTCTTTTCCCTCTATACAGTCCTTCTTTCCTTCATTCTTACCACCCTCCTTATCCCTAACCCTAAACCTAACCCTAACCCTAACACTAAACCCTGCCACCCCCCATTATATGTCCTCATCCACTTATCAGCGAGATCATTCATCCTTTAGTTTTTTGAGATTGCCTTATCTCACTTAGCATGATATTCTCCAATTTCATCCATTTGCCAGCAAATGCCATAATTTTATCATTATTCATTGCGGAGTAATATTCCATTGTATATATATGCCACAGGTTCTTTATCCATTCATCAACTGAAGGGCATCTAGGTTGGTTCCACAATCTGGCTATGGTGAATTGAGCAGCAATGAACATTGATGTGGCTGTATCTCTGTAGTATGCTGATTTTAAGCCCTTTGGGTATAGGCCAAGGAGTGGGATAGCTGGGTCAAATGGTGTTTCCATTCCAAGCTTTCTGAGGAATCTCCATACTGCTTTCCAGAGTGGCTCCACTAATTTGCAACCCCACCAGCAATGTATGAGTGTTCCTTTTTCACCACATCCTCGCCAACACCTATTGTTGCTTGTGTTCTTGATAATCGCCATTCTAATTGGGATGAGATGAAATCATAGGGTAGTTTTGATTTGCATTTCCCTTATTACTAGGGATGTTGAACATTTTTTCATATATCTGTTGATTGCTTGTACATCTTCTTCTGTGAAGTGTCTGTTCATTTCCTTAGCCCATTTGTTGATTTGATTATTTGTATTCTTCGTGTAGAGTTTTTTGAGTTCTTTATAGATTCTGGAAATTAGCGCTCTATCTGAGGTATGGTTGGCAAAGATATTCTCCCACTCTGTAGGCTCTCTCTTCACATTTCTGATAGTTTCCTTTGCTGAGAGAAAGCTTTTTAGTTTGAATCTATCCCAGTTGTTGATTCTTGCTTTATTTCTTGTGCTATGGGAGTCCTGTTAAGGAAGTCTGATCCTAAGCCAACAAGTTGAAGATTTGGACTTACTTTTTCTTCTATAAGATGCAGGGTCTCTGGTCTGATTCTGAGGTCCTTGATCCATTTTGAGTTGAGTTTTGTGCAGGGTGAGAGATAGGGGTTTAGTTTCATTCTGTTGCATATGGATTTCCAGTTTTCCCAGCACCATTTGCTGAAGAGGCTATCTTC
>JAHUXG010027546.1:0-17999 GCA_020740815.1 Sciurus niger | reverse complement strand
GCTTGTATTCTTGATAATCTCCATTCTAATTGGGGTGAGATGGAATCTTAGGGTGGTTTTGATTTGCATCTCTCTTATTACTAGAGATGTTGAACATTTTTCCATATGTTTGTTGATTGCTTGTAGATCTTCTTCTGTGAAGTGTCTGTTCATTTCCTTAGCCCATTTGTCAATTGGATTATTTGCATTCCTGGTGTAGAGTTTTTTGAGTTCTTTATAGATTCTGGAGGTTAGTGCTCTATCTGAAGTATAAGTGGCAAAGATTTTCTCCCACTCTGTAGGCTCTTTCTTCGCATTGCTGATAGTTTCCTTTGCTGAGAGAAAGCTTTTTAGTTTGAATCTATCCCAGTTGATTCTTGCTTTTATTTCTTGTGCTATGGGAGTCCTGTTGAGGAAGTCTGGTGCTAAGCCGACATGTTGAAGATCTGGACCTACTTTTTCTTCTATAATCTGCAGGGTCTCTGGTCTGATTCTGAGATCCTTAATCCATTTTGAGTTTAGTTTCGTGCATGGTGAGAGATATGGGTTTAGTTTCATTCTGTTGCATATGGATTTCCAATTCTCTCAGCACCAGTTGTTGAAGAGGCTATCTTTTCTCCATTGCATATTTTTGGCCCCTTTGTCTAGTATGAGAAAATTGTATTTATCCTTTCAAATCTTTGAGGTGTGTTTTTCTCATCTTGAGGATGGGGTCTATGCCAAGTTCATCTCTATAGCTCCAGTGCCTAGCATAACACTTTTTTTTTTTCTGAAGGAATGCAAGAATACAAAAAAGAGAGACATGATTATCCCTCGCTCTCGGATAGCTTCCATTCTGCTTGGGGGGAACCTGACAAAGAGAAATGAAACATTTCCCTTTCTACAGCTGTTTATAGTATAATTAAGTGTGAATATGTGGGGGATATATTAAAAATGATAGGGCATGGGTACAGGATTCAAGATATGAGGACATTGAGTTAGGCCTGTAAGTTTAAGCCTGGTTTTGATAAGATAATGGATAAGGAGAAGTAGGTAAGGAATGGGGACAAGAAAAGATGGTGTCACATATTAGGCTCACCAAACAATGGCAAAACCAAAGACCAGAGAGTGCAGACCTGACAATTACTTCAAGGTATACAGAAGGTCTGCTCCTACCCTGAGGTTAAGATAAATCTTGGATCCTTCAGGGAAAAAAACAAAGGAAAGTGGGCTGGGGATATAGCTCAGTTGGTAGAGTGCTTGCCTCACATGCACAAGGCCCTGGGTTCAATCCCCAGCACCACAAAAAAAATAATAAAAGAGGGATTACAAGAGTGATGGGCATTTTGGACTGCTGGAAAGCACTTGGAGTGATAGGTTCAGAGAAAGAATACAGGCACAGAGCTCCAAAGAAACTGATATTATGCACACACAGCAAGCAAGCTCTTCCTCAGCACTTCTGATTCATCTCCCTTTGATCAAGAACCTATCATGTGCAATATGCTTCTTGCATATTGTCTTGCTTAGTCCTCATACTATAAAATAGATCTCTCAGAAGCAGAGCTAAGATTTCAATTCAAGTTTTCTCAAGACAAGGCCTAGCTAATTTCATTTTGCCATGGTGCCAAAGATTAGCTGCAACCAAATTTGGGGTTTGAAGGCATTCTTAAACTCCCTTCCTTCCTTCCTTCCTTCCTTCTTCCTTCCTTCTTTCCATCTGTCCTTTTATTTCTCACTCTCCAGAGGCTTCAAATCTGAAATACCCCATCCAGAAGAGTATGAACACCCACAGGGATAGGGCATCCACAAACACTTCTAAGATAAGTGTGACAATTTAATCAGACTCTATAAGTCTCCTCTGAAGGGTTGCAAGGGAAACTTCTTTGTGGAATAGGTGACACTTGTGCTGAACCTGGAAGGATAATAATGTTTTGAAAGAAAGCAGGCATTTGAGTCATGGGGAAAAGAAATCTGTAGAGTTGAAGGTCTTGCATCAGGTGGAAATGGGATGTGTGTTGGAAAGGGCTTCAGGGAAGAAGAGTAAGGAGGATGGGTGGGATCTGACTTCAGAGTTCGTGTTGGCAAATAATGGGAGATCAGACTGGGTAGATCCTAAATCTGGAGTTAAGAGTTTACGTGAGTTTTGCAAGCTGGTATGTGGAGACACAGGAGCCTGCCTAGCCAAATATAGCCATAAAGACAGTCATGGATTAGTTGACTGGGCAGCTGGGAAGGCTGCCACTGGGGGAGGATAATATAATTGAAACTTCTTTCCTGTCAAATTCCTCTGGAATGGAGATGGCAAGCAAGGGTCCACTTGTCATGAAACTGTGTATCTTGGGTATCTTCACCTTCACGTTTTGCTCTCCCTGTCCTTGGATTTCACTAGCTCCATTATGCCCTTTGGCACACAGTTCTCACCTTCTGCGACTGGCAGAATCTCACCCAGAGCCACATTTCCTAGGAAATATCTTTTTCTCTCACTACTAATCCCCTTTCCTTGCTCTATCCAAACCCTTCCACTTTCTCTTATGTTACTAAGCACAAACTTGATAAAGTAACAGTAAATATTAATAGCTGGTGATTTCTTAATAATATTGAAATATGAATGGGAACCTTCAATGTCTTTGCTAGAAACAGGGGCTGTCATGGAACTTCAGCTTAGAGATGGAGGATGGGGATGGGGTGAAGATGGGGGTAAGGGTGGGAATTTGAGAAGGGGGCCTTTTGGTGACCTTTGCATAAGGATAGTCTTACTTATTTCATAAATATTTGAAAAGAGACACTCCATTCTCTTTAGACCCCCTTCATGTTGCCCACCTTGTTCCTGCCTTGCAGGAGCCTTTCAGAAATAACTGTATTAATTAAACAGCACTTAGATGTAGAGACAATGCCCAATTTGGTTTGGGGATAGAAACTTCCTGAGCAGTCAAGGACCCCACAGAACTGATGCTGCTGCTATTGGAGCTCATGTTCACAGTTCCCTTGGACACTAAAATTAACAGATGGGACACTTCAATCCAGGGCACAGTTGTCAAAAAACCACAGTTTAAATCAGTCACAGACAACTGTTTCATTCCCCACACTTGCCTGGGTGTAACAACTGCAGGAATGCCTCTGCTTAAATTACACCCAGTGACACCACAGGGAGAGACATGTCTAGGCTGCACTCATTTTCTTTCCTTTCTGAGCTTCTTTTAGAGCAAGGGTCAGCAATCTTTCCAAAATGGGGTGCCAGGATTCTGACCCCTGTTCTTTTATCAGATAAGCGTGTGTGGGTTTATGTATGCAAACAATGGCAAGGTGGGGGTGATGAAATGGGAGAGAGAAGGGAGTTATTCTGAGTCTCAAAGAAGGGGATGTGGTGGTTGACGATTAGCCGTGGACAGAACAGGACTCGGTGACAACTCACAAAAATAAATAGTGAGGAAGAAGTTCTATCTGGGTCCCCTGACCTGTGTGTCTGTAATAACTGAGTGTTCAGCCTCAAGGTACCAGCCCTTTGAAAATGGAATATTCTCCATTCCTTTGTTCATTCGGTCATTCGTTGAGTGGCCACATTGTGCCAGGCACTGGAAACAGCTAAATGATTATGACTCTGTTTCCTTAAGAAGCTCACAGTCTAACTTCTAGAAAATTCTCAGCAATTGAACTATTCATCTAGCCTGGAAGTTAACGTCATTCATTCTACTGACATTTGCTGATGCTAGGTACTGCACTGCACTGGTGGTTGGTATGCAGACATACAGAAAATAATAGGACAAGGTTCTTGACCCCCCGGGGGCTTCCCGTATAGTAGCATACGCAGACACACAGGCATGTCCATTTGTATTTAGTGTGGTAAGGAGTGCTTGGATTACATGAGCCTCTATGACATCTTCTTTTTTTTATTGTAAACAAATGGGATACTTGTTGTTTCTCCATTTGTACATGGAGTAAAGGCATACCATTTGTGTAATCATAAATTTACATAGGGTAATGTTGTTTGATTCATTCTGTTATTTTTTTCCGTCCCCCACCCCTCCCACCCCTCTTTTTGACCTCTATACATCCCTTTCCTTTTCCCATTCCTCCATTCTTGCCACGTCTCCTCCTTAAACCCCAAAACCCTAAACCTAACCCAACCTAGCTTGCTAACCCCTCCCACCCCCCATTATATGCCCTCATCCGCTTATCAGCGAGATCATTCTTCCTTTGGTTTTTTGAGATTGGCTTTCTATGACATCTTCTGACTTAAGATCCATGATCTAGAAAGAGTATGCGTTAGATCTGGGGAGGGTAAGGTCTGGAGGGAGGCAGATTCTTGTATCTGGGACTTGACCGGTCACAACATCTGGCACCTATAAAGTATTATTTTTATTATTTTCGTTTTGGAAACAATCTCTTTCATCATTTCCTTTACATGGAAAACATAATCTCAGCCTAGAGAAAAGTTGGTGAATTGAAGCAGTTCTGTCTTGATGCACAGATTTTGTTGTATTTGTGGTTTGTGCACTCTGGAGCTTCTTAAACTGATAGTCATACTATCAATGCTTCACTACTTTGTACTGGCAGTTCTCAATCTGGGGTCTCTGAAGGTAGTAACTAGTGTTGTTAAGCTATTTTTCAATGTTAAAATAGCCTAATAGCAATTGTGAACTCAGCCAAAACAAAGCCACAGAGAGCTAAGTACGATATCATGTTTCTTTACTTTTGACTGAAATTATATTAGTTTGGTGTGGTTATCTCATGTGGATTAGAAGCTCTGAATGAGTAAAAAATTGGGGAAATGAATTATTCCATAATAAATGTAGATTTGCTAGATACAAATCTTTCCAAACGTGGGGCCCAGAGAGGAAAAAAATAATAAAAGGGATCCTTGGTGGTAAAAGGTTGGAAATCACTGGCCTCCACGTCTGGATGCCAAAGTTTGGCTGCAGATTCAAAGCCTGTGACCACAGAATCCTGGGATTATTGGCATCTGACACCCCTGATGTGGTTCCTGTTGGAAAAGCAAACATGCTCCCTGCCCAGCTTTCTAAAGTGTTATACATTAACCTGCTTACAAAGCGCCATTCACGGGTGGACAGGTTTTTTTTGGATCGCGGTTTACTGTGTTTTTGTGCCTGCAGTGAAAGAACGTTTCAGAGGAAGCACAGGCTTGCCTGAAATCTACAAAGTTATGCTATTGCCGGACAAGCAGAGAGCTCCTTATAACTTACAGAGCTGGAACAAGCTGTCCACACCTTTCTCCTTCTCATTGACAGCCTTCATCCAGTACCTCTGAGAACATACATTCCACGAACACACTTGAAATTGACTAAGACTATCCAGCAGGCAAAGGAGGGAGGACTCCTCAGGCTGGGGAGAGAGGAAGGAGTCTTCACGGAGCCTGGTCAGAGAATCCTTCCCATTCTTCCCATCATCTGAAAAAAGGTTTCTTGGAGGAGGCTAAGGAGGGGTGCTCTGGGGGAGCTAAGATTTTCTGGAGAGAGAAGGAACTCCCAGGAACATTGTCCCAATCACATTTTTAAAATGACTTTTGAAAATGTAATTGTGATCAAATGCACAGAACACAAAATTTACTGTCTCAACCATCTTTAAGTGTACAGTTTGGCAGTGTTAAATATCTTCACATATTTAGATCTCCAAACCTTTTTATCTTGTCAAATTCAAACTCTAAATCATTAAGCAACTCTTCATTTCTCCTTTCCCTCAGTTCCCAGTAATTACCATTTTACTTTGTGAATTTGATTACACCAGATACTTCATGTATGTGGAATTGTACAGTATTTAACTTTTTGTTACTGGTTAATTTCACTTAACATAACGTCCTTAAGGTTCATCCATGTTGTAGCATGTGTCAGAGTTACCTCCCTTTTAAGGCTGCATAATATTTCATTGTATTTATGTACCACATTTTGTTTATGCATTCATCTGTTGATGGTGACTTGGGTTGCTTCCACCTCAAAGCTATTGTAAATAATGCTGCAAAGAACAGAGTTGTGCAAATATCTTTGAGATCCTGCTTTCATTTTTTATATATATATACCCAGAAGTAGGTAATATGATAACTCTATTTTTAATTTTTTTCAGAAAACATCATATTGTTTTCCTTAATGGCTTTGCTGTTGTATTTATATTCTTGCCCCCCATGCACAAGAGTTCTAATTTCTCTATATGCTTGCCAACACTTGTTTTTTTTTAAATAATAAACTTTTTTATGGGAGTGAGGTAATATCCCATTGTGATTTTGATTTGTACTTCCTTAATGATTACTGCTGTTGAGACTATTTACCTAGACTTATTGGACATTTGTGTACCTTTGTCTGTTCAAGTAATTTACACATTTTAAATTGTTATTCCTTTTCTTGCTGTTGGGTTATAGGAACTCTTTATATATTCTGGATAGTAATCTCTTATAAAATATATGTTTTCTACTGTTCTACAGGTTTTGTGTTCAGTCTGTTGATTGTGTCTTTTGATGCTGCAGTCCATATTTTAAAACAAATTTTAATTGGAAAAAATCATATATATTTATGGTATAAAATATGATGTTTTGAAATATGTAAACATCATGTAATGGTTAAATCAAGCTAATTAATGCAAAAATCATCTCTGCTTATCTTTTTTTGTGGTGCGAACACTAATACAGACCCCATTTTTTAAAAAATTTCTATTTTTTTATTTTTATTTTTTATTTTTACAGACTGCATTTTGATTCATTGTACACAGATGGGGTACAACTTTTCATTTCTATGGTTGTGCACGATGTAGATTCACACCATTCGTGTAATCATACATGTACATAGGGCAATACTGTCTAAGGTAAGCAAAACTTATTAAAATGGAGAAAAGAACACATCAAGAATGATGCCCAGGGCCAGGCACAGTGGTGCACACCTGTAATCCCAGTGGCTCGGAAGGTTGAGGCAGGAGGATGGCAAGTTCAAAGTCAGCCTCAGCTACTTAGTGAGGCCCTGAGCAACTTAGTGAGACAAAATTTTAAACAAAAGGCTGGGGATGTGGCCCAGTGGTTAAGTGTCCCTGGGTTCAATTCCAAGTACTAAAAAAAAAAAATGATGCCCCCCAG
Source organism: Sciurus niger (assembly GCA_020740815.1). Lineage (NCBI taxonomy): Eukaryota > Metazoa > Chordata > Mammalia > Rodentia > Sciuridae > Sciurus > Sciurus niger. Next base: position 10,969 of record JAHUXG010027546.1, on the reverse strand, counting down.
TCACAGGCCAGATTAAATGCTTTCTCTGAGTCCTTTGAGATTCATGTTCTTGAGTTCCATCCTTCCTGATGATGCTTTCCCAAAGCCCCTCCCAAGAATTGGGGGGCACTTGTTTGTTTTGTCTTTAATCAATCAGCACCAGGCTTTTTCTAGAGATAAGGAGCCCTACTCTAAGTACCATCCACCTTTAACACCCACAGCTTCCTCGTTGCTTTGATCATGCTTGTGTGATCCACCTTTTCAGACAGCAGCATGTTGAGATGGAAGCCTAAACCTACTTGTAAACTCTTTGCCATTCCAGGTAGAGAAGACACTCAATTACTTTTATGACAGTCACAGCATTAGGACTTTGTATTAGACCCTTTTAAAAAATTTGTTCCTTTTAATCTACATGGCAGTAGAATGTATTTTGACATACATACATGGAGTATAACTTCCTATTCCTGTTCCTGATTGCACATGATGTGGAGTTTCACTGGTTGTGTATTCATATATGAACACAGGAAAGCCATTTTTCATACAAACTTTTGCAAAGAGGCAAGTCAGTCTAATGGAAAGATTGGTAGACTATCACTTCCTGGCTGTGTGATTATTTCCAGGTCACTTCACCTCTCTGGGCCCCACTTTCCTGTCTTCAATCACTCTGCTGTAGTTTGGTAATGGTCATTCTGGATAAAATCTGTTGGGTGCTGAGCATAATGCCTGTCACACCATGGGGGAACTTCAGCAATTGGTAGTTCCTCCTTGGACCTTCAGCCAGAATGAAGCATAGGCAGCCAAAGCCCATTATACTCAGAGGCAGCACAGCCCTGGGATAGGGGGAGGAACAGGAAAAGTTCATCATCTCTGTGGCCCACAGCCCAGTTTCTGTGAGAGCCTGCCACTGCCCAGCAGGAGGCCCCCAAATATCCCAGTGGCCCTCAATTCTTCCTGGCCCAGAGTTCTTCCTATTCTCTGACTCACTTCCCTTCTGTCGGAGATGAACCTTTTCTCCCTCATCCTCTCACGAATTTAATCCTTCACCAAGCACTGTTGATGCCACCTCATGAGAGTCTCTTGAATGTATCACCTCCTTCCCGTCTATACCACCACAACCCTCGTCCAAGCTTCATTAATTTCTCACCTCGATCATGACATCAGACCCCAATGCACGCCTCTTCTCCTGCTCTTGTGTTTCCTCTGGTTCTGTCTTCACATGGCAACAGCAGAAGCCACCTATCCACAACTTTTATCAGCTCATCTCCTCTGCTTCAAACTTTTCTCCCCACTTTTGGTACTAGGGATTGAATCCAGGGGTACTTAACCACTGAGCCACCTCCCAGCTCTTTTTAAACTTTTTATCTTGAGACAGGGTCTCACTAAGTTGCTGAGACTGGCTTTGAATGCACAATCTAATCCTCCTGCCTCAGCCTTCCAAGCCATTGGGATTGCACACATGTGCCACCATGACCAGCTGCTTCAAACTCTTTAATGGCTGACTTCCTGGGTGCTGCTCAGAGGGAAATTCAAACTCCTTAATTGTGCCTCATAGGCCCCACATGGTCTAGCCTCTGTCTGCCTCTCCAACTTTACTTTCCACCTTCCCTCTCCTATCACATTCCACACTTGAACCACATTGTACTTTGTTCAGTTGCTCAAGAACACAGCACATTTTTCAGGTCCTTCCCCTCACCTTGTTTTCCCCTCACCTAGAACATTCTTCCTCCCTCCAGCTAACTTTAGTTCTCAATTAAGATGTCACTGCCTCTGGGAGGGCTCTCCCAGTGCCTCTGAGGGTAAATTGAGTGATTCCTCTGCCTATGCTTCCTCACATCCTAGCACAGAGCACACTGTGACATAATTACCATCTATTTTAGCTAGACTTGGAGCTCTGGGAGGTGAGGGGACATATTTACTTACTCTTGGGAGCCTAGTGCAGTGTCTGGCACAGAGTGTGTTGCATATCTGTCAAGTGAATGAGTCCTAGTTAACCTTTCCATCTACTCATTCCCCTCCCCTGTGCTCCCCAGCCCAGGCTCCCCTACCTCCCTGGAGGCCTTTCTGATCTGCAGACATACTGGGCCTGGATCATACCTCTGTGCCTTTATTTTTCTGGCTGAAATGCCCTTGTTCTCCCCCTTTCCCTAACAAACTCCAACTTGTCGTTTAAGCCCCAGCTCAAGTTTCACCTCCTCAGAGAAGTCTGTTTGAAGGGGACCATTAAAGTAAGGATTTATTCTAGGCAGGGCAATTCTTAGCTCATTCTTCATCATTAATACTTTATTATCCTAACTCCAATATCTAGCAGCCTTCATCACCCCATTCCAGCAGTCACGCTGCCCCTTCTCTGCACCCTCAGCTCCTTCCAGCACCTCTGTCATAGCGCTTCCACCACAAGGTTTTGGGGGATGGGTTTTTGTTTGTTTAGTTTAGATCTCCCCTCCTCCATGTTGTAGGAGGACATTGTATGACCTTAACTCCTCCCCCAGCCCCTGGCTTCTTGTAAGGAGACCTTGACTCATTTCTTCAATTAAAATGAAACATAAATTCTGTCCTTCCCCCACCCTTTGTCTTCCCCTGCCAGTGTGCCCACTCATTACTGAGACAAGCCAGGGCTGCTTCCCTTTCAGGAAGCATCATTTTTCCAATTAGCCTTTGATTGGAAACAGTGCCATTGCAGCTGGGCTGCTTTAAATGTTTGCTGGTGATGGGCATCCTGGTCATATAGAAGGAGCACTGAACCGGGAGTCCAAAGTCACCAGTGCTAGCCATCTCTGCCTCAAACCAAGTGTTGGAACAGGGGTGACTCCCTTCCATCCCTGGAACTCAGTTTTTTCCTCTTTTGAACCATGAGAGGCTTGAACTTAGTGTTTTGCTAATTAAAGTGTGCCCTAAGGACCAGAAGCATGGAGCATCAGTGGGTAGCTTGTGAGAAATGCAATCTGGGCCCCAAACTAAATCTCTGAAATCAGGCTCTATTTAAACAAGATCCCCAGGTGATGCTCTCCACAGCAAAGTTTGGGAAGTGCTGTAAACTTCCCAGAGGAAATGATCACTGAGGCTCTTGTTCAACATACAGCTTTCCAGGTTGCTGTCCTGGAGACTCTAATGAAGTGAGACTAAGGTGGAGTCCCAGAACTAGTATTTGTAACAAGTATTTCATGTGACTCATATCCGTGAAGTGTGGAAAACATTGGATAAGTGGTTTATAAAAGTCTTTCTGCCTTTGACATTCTGCAATTCTATATGCACTGGTTCATTTCTGAGAATAGTGAGTAGTGGTACTTAATTCAGAACCCTAGGCTTTATCCCTCTCGGATGGGGGAAGCATTTTCAGAATCATCCACATCTATTCAGGCAGGGAAAAGAAAGGATGAAAAAAACTTAAGCCAAGTCTCCTTGATCGGAGAAAATCAGCAGTCTCCGGGGTTCAAAGACAAATTACCTGCTTACCCAAGGTTGTCTCCTCAAAGCAACCAGGATATAATCAGGCAGTCTGAATAACCCTCTTAGAGTACTGGAAAAGGGGAAAGAGAAACGAAGGGTGCAGCACCTCTCCCACCCTGGCGGGGGTTGGGGGCAGGAGAGTGGCAGGCAAACAAGTTGACAGGAAAACCTGGGGAAAGCCTCTCCCTGAAATCAATCCTATTTTTCCAAACTCTCAGCATGGATTTGTGGCCTGACAAGGGATGTTTTCTGATTTGTGAGTGTATTTATATAAATTCTTTTTTAGAAAGATACAAAAATGAAATCACATTTAGTTATATGTTTAACAAATCACCTTTATTTGGAAAAGGAAAAAAAAGTTACACAAGATCAGGATTGCTCTGGAAAGTTCAGGAATAGAAAGTTGCCAGTTTTTCTCCATGTTTGGGTTTGTTTTTCTTATAAATATGCCTTAAGTTCCGTTGCTGGTAGGTTTTGGCTACGTCTGAGATTTAGACAGGTGGAGAGAATGTGGAAGGGCATTCAGAGGGTATTTTTCTAGGCAGGGAAAGAAGGGTAGACTCTGTCAGCAAGGGTGAAGTGTGAATGAGCATTGCAGAGCCAGGGCTGAAGTTAGGGGAGGAGGCGTGCAAGAGGCTACTGAGCTGTCCAGAGCAGAGGAGGGTCTGGAAATAGGAGCAGCTCAGGCTGAATTGCTAGAGTCAGGGATTTCCCTCTTTCCCATTTCCTCCATACATCTTATTTGCCCACCAAATCTTTGCACTTCTCTGTCAACGGTTCCATGGTCCACCAGCTCTGGCTTTAACTCATGATCTGCTTGCATCCCCATCTGGAACTTTGCTTTGAGTTTGAAAAAGGCTGTCTTTCAAAAACTAAACATATAGAGATCTCTCAAGAAGTTTCTTGAGTCTGTTCTTTGAGGAGAGATGCAAACTCTAACCCATATATGCTACATAAATTCTGAGTCTCAGGGAAAAGAAAGTGGAATTCATCAGAGCAGGGAGTTCCTAAACAAGAGATGGCTTCGGATGCCTTGGAGGGTTTGTTAACATAGGAATCGCTAGGCCTCACTCCCAGTTTCTGATCCCATATATATGGGGTGGGGCCCAAGGCTGTGCATTTCTGACAAGTTCCTAGTTGGTGCCCAAGTACTGTTTTGGGTGCTGCCCACACTGTGGGGAGGAGGGAAAACTGAAGGGAGGCTGAGGGAGGAATGGGGAAAACCTAGAAGAGAGGGGAGAGGTGGAAGGGGAGAAGATCGAGAACTCTTAGGAAGAACTTTTTTCAAATACCAAACAAACTTTTTCTTTTTTTATCGGTGCATTATGATTATACATAATAGTGGAATACATTGTGATATATCTGTACACCCACATAACATAGTTTGATCAATCTTGTTCCCCACTATTTCCCCTTTCCATCCTCTCCTCCCTACCCTGATCCTCCTTTTCTATTTTACCAGTCTCTCTTTTATTTTTGAGATCTCCTTTTAAAAAAAAAATTTCCCCCTAGCTAGCTTCCACATATTAGAGAGCATACAACCCTTGACTTTCTGAGTCTGACTTATTTTGCTTAGCATGATGGTCTCCAGTTCCATTCATTTTCCTGCAAATAATTTCATTTTTCTTTATGGCTGAGTAAGACTCCATTAAAAAATAGCTTTTTCTTATAACCCCACCCATACTTGATTCTTCACATCTCCATTCTTTTAGTCTACACAAGTGGTTTCTAAATTTTTAGACTTCATAAATCATCAAAAGTTAAAAAAGAAAAAGAAGTAGTTTGGGCATGGTGATGCATGCCTGTAATGCCAGCAACTTGGGAGGCTGGGGCAGGAGGATCACAGATTCAAAGCCAGCCTTGGCAATTTAGCAAGGCTGTAAGAAACCTAAGAAACCTAGTGAGACCTTGCCTCAAAATAAAAAATGAAAAGGGTTGGGGCTGTGGCTCAGTGGTTAAAGGCCCTTAGGCTTAATCCCTAGCACCAAAAAAAAAAAAAAAAGAAAGAAAAGAAAAAAGAAATATAGATTTGTTTGAGTCCCTCCCAACATTAGTCACTTGAAATTTTGCCTTGTTAGGCTATTCAAAACCAAATATGTGCCTCTCTTTTGCTGTGACCAAGATTTCATAAAAGAATGAATAGTAGAATGTATTGAACCTTATTACCCTATGTGCATATATAATTATACAACCAGTATAACTACATCATGTACAACCAGACGAATAAGAAGTTATCTTCCATTTATGTATGATGTTTCAAAATGCATTCTATTGTCATGTATAACTAATTAGAACAAATAATGAAAAAGAATGGGCATTTTTAATACCAAAATGGTAAAATAGATATGATCTCAAAAATTAAAAATAGTCTTTTATACAAAGTATATTACTTCTATGGGGAAAACACTACAGTTTTTTTCTTTTTTATTTGACAGTTATTGTTTTTGACCCAGTCTGGTGATTTTGTTGGTTTGTTTTGCATTGCTGGGAATTGAAAGGGACTTATGTTTACTAGGCAAGTAGTCTACCACTGAGCTACACACCCAACCATTAGTGAAAGTTTTATTACAAAACTTTTGTTATAGAGGTCTAGCCAGTTTGATTGCTGCATTTGACTTTTCTTTGAGGTAGGCACACCAAGATGTGCCATCTCCATCTACTTACTTTGTTCTCACCAGAGTGATGGTGATGGGACTATTTGCTAAAATATTGTATGGAGGAGGAATTCCTACTTACCTCAATCCTTGGAGGTGCCTAGGGGATGTTGGCATCTTTGCTTCTGGAAACACAGGTCAGATGGGAACTGCAGTGTTGGCCCTCAGAATCGTGGGGTTGACCAGAGTGTTTCCCAAGATCTTACCTTCCTCTTTCTGTACTGTTTCCTCCCACCCTTGACATCAACCTCTTCCCACGTACAGTTCCTTGTGTTCTTGACCCCATTAAAACCCAATCTGAGAAAAATATTTAACTAGTTATTTATGCCTTGGGGTGGATAAAACATTTATGTGTTCCCTGTCCCCGAGAGTAGCTGCAGCATCACCTATTGAGAAAGGAAGGCTACACTGTTGAATGAATTGCAGGCATCAGGAAGAGATATTTTCAAGTCTTTCTTGGATTTCTGAAAACAGAGTGCTAGAAGTTATCACCAATTCTGATGACATCAACTGACCCTGGGCAAAGGATTTTATATACAAGAAGAAGTCATTTGATTGCTGCTCAACTCTGGAGCGAGATCTTTCAGGATACAAATGTGCCATGCTCTCAATTATGGTGTTTCCATCATACATTGATCCTCAGCTTCCTTGTTTGTAAAATTAAGGGGTTGGGAAATATACTGTCTAAGTTTTATGCCAGCTTGGACATTTTGTGGTTATATGGTCATTGGTGTAATGGTTAAAAAAAGAGAATGTCAGTCAGAAATATTGAAATCAAATTTTATTTTTGGAAAATGACATTACACCCATCTTGCAAATGTACACAGAAATGAGAATGCAATGGAGAACAGAGCTTGAGAGCCAAAATGACTGCAAGAGCAGCTCTTTGTCTGCACAGTATTGAACACTGTGAATCTGCAGCATTCACAGTTCACAACACTTTACACGCATGGGGAACTTCTCTAGACGACCTTGAAGTCCTCTGACCAAAGAGCCCTCATCAAAGTATGGAGGGGGGAAGGGAAAAGGGATGTTAACAGGCACAGGAGATAAAAAGGGTCTGCTCCAACCAGTTTTACATGGGCCTCACCAAACCTACCAGTCCAAGGGGAACAGCAAACCAAAAAGGAAAATTGTAGTCTAAGAGTGGGCTAGGCAGTGCCTGGGAAACAGACAGTAATGCATGTGAACCCAGGTCCTCACCTTTTCTGGTTATAACCATTCTAAAGAGTTGACTAAAACTCATAAGTATCTATTAGATTTTTCTGTTTTTCTTTTCAAATAATTATTGGTCATTCTCTGGATGTCTCCGAATTCTCAAAAACTACTGCAGGGATGGGGACATCATTGTGTATTGTCTTTGGATTTCATGTGATTCTGAGAACTATTCAACTCCCAATTTGCTGCTGATTTTTATGTCAAAGGGAACTGAGTCTTTGATCACCATGCCATTCCTTGAGAAATGGTCAATAACTGCTGAGAAATGCCTTTCCCCCCTTTTTGACTTATTTTTTCTTTGCTGATTTTACTTGGCAAGAATGATTGACCCCTAAATCATTTATTTACAATTGTAAGATACCTGGGAGCAGGGAGTGGGAGAAGGAAGAAGGGCCACAAGGAATAATATATTCTTTTCAGAGGTTAAAATGAGTTATTTAAGAAATGTGATGTACAATACCATGCATTTACTCTCCAAAGCTAGTCACTAGCAAGCTAACGCCTCTAATACTACAACCACCAATTACAGCTGTTTTGCTACAGTTACTCAATTCTAACTACAGCTATAGGGCAGAAAGGGTGGGCTGTTTCCATTTTAAACTTTCTCCCTTTGAAAATGGCCATAAAAACATTTTCTATACAAGTTTAATGGCACAGAAAGGTGACCAAAAAATGTTTTAAAGAACTTACCACACATGAGAAATGCAAAATTCAATCAAAACATGCATTATTTGTATACAAGTCACAAGGGATCATTGGCTTCAAGCTGCAATATATTACAGGACCATACACTGGAGACATTTTGGCATAGCCTCTTACTTGCTTAAATCCCTTGAAGAGAAATTATAAAGAAAGTCATTGGAAATTTTGGCATCCCATATGATATTGTCAAGCACTGACATTCCCAGGGGCTGTGCACTCTGCTGAATAAATGAACACCTACAAGCTGGCATCTCTAGGCCCACTGATTATATGTATATGGACTGCCTGTGCAGGATCTTGAACAGTTGGTGTCAAAAATAAAATGTTTAGTAACAGAAGGAAACATACATCTCAATTAAGTGAATGTTTCTTTTTATAGTATGGATTTGCTAAATACCCTTTTCATTTAAATTAACTCCACTTGCCTACCGGTTTAGCTTGACCAACTCAATAGTTGGCAAACCCCAAACAAAAGGGTATTACAGAGAGTTTAATGAGTAGTGGTAAAAGTTTAGACAAATTGCTCCTGCCCCCCATCCCCACCCAGCCAAACCAAATAACAGAAGCAATCACCTGTGGTCTCTCATTATATTATATTGCAGCTTTTTCAACTATGAGCAAATTAAACAAAATCAACTAATAGTATTTAGCTGATATGAATCCACGGGGGGATTTTTCTGTTCAGCTGAGTATTTCTCTGAGCACACTTCACTGCTCCACAAAAATGGCAGACTAAAAAGGAACCACAAAGTATTCTGTACAGTGCTTGGAAGGTAAAGACCTAAAGATAAATGAGTTACAAGGAAAATGATTGAGAAGTTCTGCTGAGACTGAAAATGGAAAAGACACAGGGCCAGGATCAGGTTAATTCCCACCAACATGCTTCAAACTGCACTGGGGTAAGACTAGGGCTGGTTGAGTCTGGAAATAATTTTGCATCAATCCCAAGGCAAAAATCGCAGGTTAAGAAGCAGCATACACCTAGTGCTTAGACAGGGAGGAAGAAAAACTAAAAAGTGATAATAAAAGAAGAATTGCACAGTAAAAAGGATGGATATTTAGACTGTGGAAAGAGAGTGATAACACAGAGTATAAACTGAGAACAAATATAGGGAAGTAGAGGGAGGGAAAAGGTAAAGAAGATACATAGGGGAGGTAAAGTGGCAAAAAGCCTTTGATTTCCTCGTGTTATATCTCAGAAATGAGAAATTCCTGTGCCTTCAAGTCTTTGTCTTAGTTTACAAGGTATTTAATTCTGACTTCTGTTGTGTCATCTGACCTCCCTCAACTAACCCACCCTTCTTGTGATCGGGAGAGGAAGTGGCCTTAATTCCCAATGGGCATCCTGCACTCCCCTAGCCCCAGATATCCAAGGTAAGAAAAATTCACCTCTAATGCCACAAGATGTTGAAATCAATAAACTAAGGGATAAAAAGTCAGTCTTCTCAAATGGTAGCCTATGCCAACAGGCTTGGCCAAAGTGTGAGGGCTGCATGAATCCTTAACAAGGAAACAAGCAGGAAGCAACGTCAAGAGGCTGGGTGTGAAGACCACAGCAGAGCTTTGGGAATGGAAGCAAGCTCTGGGGAGCAGGGTACAGGAGATAGAGAAGAAAGGCACCTTTTCCTGAATGAATAAGAAAGTCAGACATACTGAAAGACAGACTGATGGAGAGTGAGATTTCCAGACTCTGATGAGAAAAAACGGAAGGGGCTTTGAGAATCTGCTAACACTCCCTGCCTATAGTAGGTTGCCCACTGAAGTCAGTGCTGTGGTTTTGAAAATTTATTTGCCTCTCCACACTGTGTCTTTGCTGCTGTGCAACAAGAACCACCTGCCTTTTGCATACCAGAGAAGTGAGGTCTGTTAGCCAGAATAATAAAATTGGGAATTAGTTTTTAAGAAATGACCTATATTGTCTTATATGTAATCACGGCCTTTAAGGGCTGATTAATGGCAATCTATTGAATGTCAACAGCATTAGACTGAATCTGGGTCACCAACAGCCAGAAAATCTGAGGGAGATGCCTATCTGGTCAAAAGGTAGGCATGAAGGTAGTTATTCCTGCAAGGAAGAAGGAAACCTGCACGGACTCATAGAACAGTGAGTGGAGCTATACATGGGGTCCTCTTAAGACAGAGGCAGAAGTGTGACAGTTTCTAAACTCCATACTGGGAAAGAGACTCAGGAGATCTAGCATTTGCAAGGCTCCATTGCTACAAAAAAGGCCCTATATCAATCCTGACATATTGTCAATGTCTGGGCTAGAGCTCAGCTTTTTCCCTCTCTGGGCTCCAGGTTCCATAACCTCAAACTCCAGTTCCTTCTCCAACCACCCCCCCAAAATGCTGAGGGGTTACTTAGGAAACCAATCTGAGTCTAAAAGTCAAATGTCTTAATGCAGCAAAGACAAAACATGCTTGAGGCCTGGCCATGAGCCCCATGTGGCCAAGAACAAGTTTCAGTCACCTTCAAAAACTACCCAGTGTCTTTAATTTCCATAACAAATAGCCAACTGTGAAGAAAATCATTCAAACCACACTGTTCCAGTGCTTCTGTCTAGGGAAGTCTCTTGACATAGATACTTCTGAGGTGGGCTGATATTTTGAAATATTCCCACTGGTGTATATTATCCTGGAGTTCATTTTGGGGAACATGTGTATGTTTGCTCTCTAATCCCAGGGAGATGTGTGTTTTTTAAAAAAGAAAATACATTTGAAAAAATTTTGATAGGGATTAGGTGTATCTCTACTCCCAGTACTGAAGAGATTAGAGATGGAGACACAATTTTGTCCTAGGCAAGCACTGAATTCCTAGTCATGACCTGGGCTAGGTAATCCTAAGAAGGATCTAAGGGATAGCTATACATTAAGATTCCTTAGCTACTTCTGGAGGAGGAGAAAAAGGAAGGAGAGGGAAGTACTTGAGGAATGGGGTAAGCCTAGTTGGAGCTCAATGAATACCCTTT